>JAPYYV010036773.1:0-17380 GCA_030522625.1 Copidosoma aretas | reverse complement strand
GCCGACTGAGCGAGTAAAGATGCATGTTACTTTTGCCTGATATCATCTTTGACGGTTTATTACCCAAATGAATCATCAACCGATTAAAAAATCAATCAACTATCTACCATAAGATGCTCAAACTTTTTTCAATAGGTAACACCCCTACGAGGGACAAGGGTTGAGCCTACTGTGTCACTCTTCGAGAGCAAAAATAAGATTCTACTTGTAGTGAAACCCATGAATATTCGCTTTGCAACGTATCAATGCAGAACACGTGAAAAATTCCTGCCAAACCGAGGATGCTCCGTGCCAACAGATTCAAGCCCAACCCGGGGAAAAATCCCCCCCACCCCGGGGTGCCCCCGGCCCAAAAAGTGGCAGCCCCCCCCCCCCCCCATCTGCCCTAATTCAGCTCCGCTTTGATTTTTCGACGATCAAACGCCGATCGCAGTCACCCCGAATCCGAACAAAGGAAGCCCGCGTAGTCGTAGAAAGTGCATCAGAGCCCCCCTCCCCGGGAGATTTCCCATTTCGAGGCAAGGAAGGAGGCATCCAGGCCGAAGCTGCTGCATGCGGTGTACCGTATATATATATATATATATAAATTACATACAAGACGAGCGATTAAGAGGTTATCGCTGGCTCGGTATAACTCTCTAACAGCCCCCTCACGACTTTGGCGCCTGGCCTCCCCCTCCCCTCCACGGCGGCGATAATTGCCCTTTCTGGGATCAGCAGGAGAGAAGTAAAGTAGGTGCGAGCGGAGCGTGCGGTGTGCGGGAAGGGGGGGGGGGGTCCAGCTCTTGAACAATCTTGGCTGCCGATCGTCGGGCAGGTCGTTAGGGGGCGCCGTATACATATATGTATACATGCATGCGCAGCTTCTCTGAGCGAGCGTCGGCGAGGTGTGTGGCATTCTGCTCGGAGTGTCAACGTCATTAAAAGCCGCGCGTTACATGGACCTCATACGAGAGATAGCGACAGGTAGCCAGTCGTATAAGCCAAGCGCCTCTCTCTCCCCTCGACTTCGATGTGTAACCTACTGGTGTGTGTGTGTGTGTATTTAAGTAAGTACGTTATACCGGTCCATTCCGACCCCTACTCTCACCCGTGTTGTGTCTACTGTTGCTGCTGCTGCTTACTGCGAACTTCGCGCTCTCCCCCGCGGACGACGACTACGACGCGGCGCATGCATGGACGCTTATTAAGAAGCGGACGTGTCGTGCATGTTGGGGCTTTTTATATATATATATATATATATATATGTGGGACGTGCGAAGTTTGAGCCGAGCTGATCGTTCGCGCCTTCGACGTACTATAATATTATTACACTACGGGAAGGCACGGGAGGCAGGGCGTTGAATGGCTTTCGGAGGACGTAATAATATCGCTCGCCGTGTTACATATGTATATGGACACCGTAAGCATCATGGGCTCATACTCATACACTGCGTCTGTCTCCTTCTCTCTCTCTCTCTCTCTTTGTTCAAAAATGTGGCCCGAGAAAAATCGATCATTCTACCCTCCGCGCGAAATATCATATCAACGACGGAGCGCGGCCAAGTCTCGGAACAATGAGCCCCGCGCAACTTCGGAGCCCGATAAAAATAACGATTTCTCACATTTTCGCTTCATCCCGATTCCCGCAACAATGTTGTACCTACTTACGTATCATGATAATTACAGGTATATGTGTAATATGTGAATCGGTGGCGCACAATGAGCAGCAGCAGCTCACGCAACGACAAAAACAATGGTCCAGCCGTATTATGGTGCATAGAGCGGAGTAGTCATAATTAGCTGATACATAGGTATCCTATACACGCTTGCTGCACACGTATATCTGCGACGACGACGACGCGGCCGCGGCGATAAATCATAAGCCTACGTAATCTATCTGCGGCCCATATATATCGGCCCGTTATACACATCTACCAATCTATTTATTATCTAAACTATCTATATCCCCGTATTATACTCGGCGGACTCGGACGGTTGAGGGGGGGGGGGGGTGGCATACGGTACTTACAGCTGATGCAGGGTATGGGAGCACGTTATACGTACACAGGACTATATGGGGAGGGAGAGGAAATGAGCAGATCGTGCGACGGAAAGTTATACCGGCACACGAGAGGCAGAGGAGGGGAGGAGGGTGGGGTGTATAAGTATATGTATACAATACCCGCGAAAACGTGTCACCGTTACAAGTCACGTCTCTCTGCTCCCCCATCACCGCACTGGCAAGCTTGCCACTCGTGCGTTGTATATACAGAGCAGCAGCAGCAAGGGCCGATTACTTTGTTTTGACACGTGCAATTTTGAGCCCGAGAAATTTCATAATTAAGTGCCTTCGATTTGTCAGATCAGTCCTCGCTCATCTGAGCTTATAAATCACAGAAGTCGCGGCATAGCAGCAGCAGCAGCAGCCGTGATATCTCTATTGCTTGCAAGCGCTCGCTCGCTGGTATAGGTATAAGTGCAACGGGGTGGTGGTGGTGGTGGTGGTGGTTACGGGCAGATTACGCGGCCGTATTTTCTCGGCTATATAATTCTTCGCGCTTTGCCGTGTATACATATATACATGAACACGTAGATATACGTATGAATTGTAGGGATAGATCGTGAGCGAGATTATTTGGCTGCAGTGAAAAGCCTGACTCCCCGAGATTCGGCGTATCTCATAAGTGCTGCGACAATTCTTGTACACACGCGCACGCATGTATATACGTATACGTTACACTCCACTCGGTGTTTGAGTGTGTGCGTGCGCGCGTTGCAAACGAATAATCACTTGTGTGTAAGTTTAAGTAAGGTATACCGGCTTCGGCGGTGGCGCAGATAGCGTTTGAAAGTTTTCTATACACACGTGTATAATGTATAAATATGTTATAATGGTCTCCAAATGAATTATTACGCATTAAAGCTTGGATCACGCGGCTCATTAAAATATCCTCGCGGAGTATCTGTATGTATATTGTATACCCGACGCCTGCGTTGCGGTATATAAATATACCCTCGCATGGTCAGAAGGGTACAAGGAGCTAGGATAAGTTAATTCCTCCGGCCTGCCTTTCGAACGATTATAATGCACCTACGCTGCGATAAATATGCATTGTAGGCGAAAAACGCAACACACCCCCTCCTATACACCCTACTTGGACGCGTGTTCTCTCTCTCTCTCTCTCTCTCTCTCGGCTAATAAATGGAGAATCGCGGGGGTCGCCGCATGGCACTTGCAGCGCAATAAAATACACGATTTATCTCGGAAGAATGCGCGACACCCAACTCTCGGACGCTTTTCCGCGGTGCTGCGCGTACTTACATCTACTCTCGAATCACTTTGGGCACACACAGCTCGGACAGCAGTCGTTGTACACTATATTAGAGGGGGGAGGCACATATGCTCGAGTACATATATAGGTATGCACGGCGCGCAGCCGAAGCAGCCAAGCAAGTAAGTATACCAGCGGAATAACAACTGCAGCGTAAAAGACGCTGTGTGTAATATCACCCTCGCTGCTGCACCTCTTCTCCCTCGCGGCCGCGGGCGACACCACCAGCGCCGCGAGCGATTAGGCGGGAAATGGCTCGCGGCGTCGCATAGATCAGACCCGCGGCAGTCCGGTGACGGCCACCTATCTCTCTCTCCCCCTGTGGCATGTGCTCGCATTGAAAGAGCTGCGGAGGATCGTGTGTGTGTGTGTGTGCTCGTTGTCGTTTCCGTCTCGTATAGCACGCGGGATGTACTTATATACGTGCATTCGTGGACGCAAGGAGAGAACGAATGTCGGCGCGATAGCGCCGCGGACCTGCGGACTCGGTCGGTTGTGCTCTGTATCAACGTATGTATAGGTATACAGATCTATCGATCCCCCCGTGCTCTCTTGTACAGCGTAGACCGTCGGTCCGAGGCTGGGTGTATACGGGGTATAGGGTACCTACACCAACGTCTGGTCAGATCTGCAGTTAGCGCCGACCCGACCTGCTCTAGATATACCCGAGGGAAGGATGCGGATAAACACCTATACAAGTGAAAATGGGCACTATCTCTTGATGGAGGAGGGGGAGGGCATCAGGTCCGTTACCCAACTCCCGCCGAGCGACCACGACAACGGACGCCGCAGCCGACGCAGAACCCCGCGCCCCCCCCCCCCCCCCCCCCATCCCTTTTTCCGCGATCGCCCGAGGTTCCTTGTACACCATCTGTTCTTCTTCCTGTGTAACGCCAGCGAGCACGATGATGCACGGTCGAGGGTATGAGTATTCCAAAGAAGACGAACATCGCTCAATGCGGTATACTCGAAGTAAACTCACCGTGTGGCTCGATCTTTGAAAAAAGCTTACAAGTAGAGCGAGGCCGCTCTCGCGGCATACCTATGAGTATACCCAACTCGTGAGAAACGCAAGCTGCCGGCCGGACCCTCCCTTTCCCATACGGCTCGCCGTCTCATCCCCCGACGATCGTCCGGCGGAATGCAGAGGCTGTGCGTGCGCCGGGCGCTTCTAAACGACTCTCGGCTTCGGGACTGCTATTATCATTCAGCGCGAATTAATACGCACGTTTTCGTGGAACCGTATCGTTTACTACGTAGTACGCCTGTTACGGGCAATTTTAAAAGCCGGGAGCTCGTCGATACGTATATAATTGTCTGTTATATGAGGTGGTGGTGGTACGTGGCGATAGCAAAACGCTCGCCATTTTTAATCGAAATGACAAGGTGCGCGGACAGAAGCTGTAATTTATAACCACGCTGACCCACAAACGGGAGCGAAAAATGACATCTCGCGCGAGCATGGGTATTACACATCGGGGGCTCCTTTTTCAGGGTGGACCGATCGTCGTCCTCTTTGCACTCCTCGAGGGCCCCCGCCTCCCTCCGCGCGCGCGTATAAACGCTCTATTTTGCATCTTCGAATTAATAATCAGCGCGGCGGTGCTGATTATATTAAACGCGTATATCGATTACGCGCTGACGGGATTTGTAATTTGTATCGATCTTGCGGAAAAGCGCGCCCCACTGCAAATATATATATATATATATTCGTTTTATGTACATTTGTACGTACAGTAGAGGAGGAGGAGGAGAAGGAGTGCACACACGGATATGTATTCCGGGACTCACGCCCAGTTCTCCAGAGTCCGATTAACATTCTTCATCGCCTCGGGGGAACCTCAAATTCGCGTTGCAGTTGATGACGAGAGGAGGAGAGCATTAAAACGTCCTTAACCGTTACGTTTCGCCGAGAAGGTAGAGGAAGGGAAGAAGAAGAAGAAGAAGAAGAGGAGCAGCGAGGGAGGAGAAATTCAGAGTCCGAATGGGAACGGCGTGTACGTATACGTTATTGACAGAGAACAAGCGCCAGACCGATAATTAACGGCTAATTAACAATCGGCGTACCGGCGAGCGGGAGGCGTCCACCTCCTGGATGCCCGGCTTACATATGCCCTTGCTGTCGCTGTCGTTGTTTTCTCCCACGTGCCCGCGCGCCCGCCCCCCCCCCGGCAGGGCCCCGGACCCCCCCCCCCCCCCCCCCCCCCCGTGGAATATCGGCTGTAATTGCACCGTGAAAAAGTCGGCGAAATTTATCAAGCACGCTGGTACCGGTCGATCGGGTGAATTAGCATGTATGATTCCTCTTTGCACCCCCCGACGATTTCTCTCGAGACAATGGGAGATGAAGAAGGACGAGGGGAAAAATTCCCCGCCCCCGGCATCAAGGAATGCGGGTATGATGAGTCGCTGCGGGGGAAGAAAGTGCCGGATTCCGGGAACGAATCGAACGCTATTTTTACGAGGGGACGCGCGCGTCGGCCAATAACGCGGGCGTGGAATAACGCACGGCCGAAAATCGAGCAAAAAATCCCCGGACGCTCGGGCGGAGCGAGAGATCGGCAGTTCCCAGAGAGCAGAGCGGAGAGAGAGGTTAAAGGAGAGCGAAGCTGGCCGGCATCGGGTATTTTTTGGGGCCCTCGTTAAATCCCCCCCCCCCCTCGACCGCGGAGCTCTGGTTAAAGCCAGATAGGGACCCTGGCCCAATTAGCATGCGTAGACGCCGACGGGGCACCTCGCCGCGGAATGCGCCTGCTGCTGCGGTGGTGGTGGTGGTGGTGGCAGGTGCTGCACCTGTTTCGCCGCGGATATGCCGCCGCCGCTGGCTCTGTATGTATGTACGCGCGTCGATGATGTTCGCGCGATATACTCTCAAACTTCCGGCGCTTTCTATGGATACGTACAACAACTACTACTACTACTACTACTACATGTACGTGCGCGTATTCGGGAGAGAAAAGTGTATTTTATACGAGACGACCTTCGCTGCCGCCGCCGAGAGCGTGGGGACGGAGAGTCCGCGAGAGAGAGAGAGAGAGCCGCGTGTGCACAGGTGCAGCAGCTGGCTCGAGCGGATAATGAGCCGTACCTGTTGTGCACCTTATATCATATATATACACACACACCGGGCAACACTTGTGATTTCACCTCGTCCGCTCCTCGTGCTGCGGGCCTTGCAGCGTATAATAATAACAATAATAATAATAATAATAATACATGGGTAGTTGTCGCGCATGAATATAACGTGCGTGTCCCGCGATGTTATTCCGCGGGAAATCACTCGACGACCCACTTTGATTTTCCACTCCTCGTGCGGTTTGCAATTGCCGAAAAGATGTGTTCAAACGATATCGCATCAGTCCGCGAGGGGGGGGGGGGCTCGGGTTTATTTTTAACTTTTGCGCGATGCTCTCTTAACGATGCGAAAGGAGAAAGAAAAGGAAAAAAGAGAGAAATCAATGCGTATCGAGTCCCTCGGGTGATTTCACCGGAGGGGGGGGGGGCTTTGTATATTATTCGTCCATGTATACGTACAGTGGCGGCCCGCAAGTGCAGCGCAAAATCTCGTTTGCCCCGGACTTTGGACTCCCCCTCCCTGTTAAGCCGCGGACACCGTATGCATCGAGCGGAGGAAATAAATTTCACAAAATTAATTGGTAGCTCTTGTACGTACGTATCGTGCACTTGCAGGCTCTCCCGATGCACCTACACGTGTACATCATACGGGGTCCCCTCGTCGTCGAAGTCGCGTGCACCGCGGTATGAACCGCGCGTGCGAGCGCGTACGCGAATTTCGCCTCGACGAAAATTTTTCTCTCCCGCGCCACGCGAGAGAGCCAGTTTTTTGCGCTCTCGATGGACACGGACGCACACGGCGACGTCGCTGGCTGATGGCTGGCGCCAGCGGTCGCCGAGACACCTTTGCGCTCGCGCCGAGAGCAATGTGAGATTGTTGGCTGGTTCGCGTTATTTATTTGCCGGTTGGTTTTCCCCGTAAGTGTGTGTGTGCGCCAACTTTTTTCAGGACAAACCCTCTGTCGCTGTTTATTACGAAACGTCGGTATTAACGACTCGAGTCGAAAGTTGTGTTAACAAGCAGTTCGAAGCTCGAAAATTCATCATCACCGTTCGTCACGCGGCTGAAGGAACGAAGGGACTATTTATTCACCGATTGCACGACGTTGCGTTTCAAGAATCCCTCTTGGATCATCAATTTTTGGGTGTATGATATAATAAATAACACGCACTCGCAGTTTGAGCCGCAATCGCCGCAGCAACTTTGGCAAGGACCTCGGCCTCAGCAGAGCCGCCCCCTCAAACTGTTACATGCACCTATATACTTATGTATATATACTGGTCAAGGCAAAGTGCAGAGAGAGAGAGAGAGAGAGAGAGAGTCGAGTGCGCATACGCAGCCCAATTAGCATCGGATCAGGTCTATAATCGCTGCGCAGTCGACGTCGCTCTATACCCTGAGCCCCGAGAAAGCAGCTCCGAGTTGCATTACTGCAGGGTGGCACCTCGCGAGAGCTAGCCCCTGCGAGGAGCGAAAGAGACGAGAGGAGAACGCTAAATGCAAATACGGACGACGGAAGAGGCAGGACGACGTGCTGCACCCTTTGGTCCTTTTCTTTTTTCTTTTTTTTTTTCTTTTTTCGTTTTCGTTCTCGGTCGAGGTGAATACATTTGACCAAGATTTATGCACGCGCGTATTCCAAAGTGTAACACACGAAACCACGATTTTTAGGTGTTTGGCGAAAAAGGGAAAGAGTCGAAAACAAAAGGGGGGCACTTGAATTTTGAAAAGTAAATCGGAGCTGCGGAGGGCAGCCTCGCCTTTGGACTTACGAGGGGAGAAAAGAGCGAGAGAGAGAGAGAGAAAAGAATACAAAAAGGATCTGCAACTGCGGAGCGGAAGGGGGAGGCTGCAAGCAGCACACTGCAGCTGACTATACACCGCGGGTCAAGCGAGTTCATATTATACGACGGAGAGTAGAAGTAGAGGAGGAGGAGGAGGAGGAGAAGGAGGAAGGGAGCGAAAAAGAATCACCACCAAAGTCGTTCCTCGTATTTGGCTGTGAAAACGATCGTTCTCGCTTCTTCTTCGCGCGAGGAGAGCGGTGCCGTGCACAATACGTGTATCGTATGGATGCTCGTCCTTTTTATATGCCACGCGGATTCCATTGGTTATCTCTCCTCGTATACACGATGCCCACGTGGAGGCGAGGGAGAGGAGGGGGGAAGAAAAAAAGAAGAGCGAGCGAGTGTGCAGCTCGACGCGAATTTCTTTTGTTCCCCGAGAAGTGTATAAATGTATACACGCCGCGCTGTTTTCGTGCGAATGGGAATGCCTGTTTTACCGCGCGTGTGTGCATGACTCTCGGTGATAGTTGTACCGTACGCGTACTTAATAAACATCAATTAATAAGCCGAACGCGGTGGATGACGAGACGGACTCGGCAGAGGAAGAAGAACCGTCGGCGGTGTCCGCGCGCGGTGCATATTATCACGTACGCAATCGTTGTAAGTACACCGAGCCCTTTCGAACTGTGATCGACGAACGGACGACGTCTCTCGGCCCGGTCCTCCTTTCTTCGCTCTCCTCGGCCACTCCCGCGCGCGCGCGAACGAGAAGCGAGGCAGAGAGCGAAGGCAAAAGAAGAAAAAAAGGAGAACGCGAGCCGGGCTCGAGATTACTGTTTGGTTCTTTTGGCTCTCCTCCGCCTTCCCCGGGTTGGGCCCACCCGCTCACAGGTGTACGGGCCGCGCAGTGCCGCGCCTGTATATTATATACCTGCGGTAAAAGTACAATACGAGCAAAAGAGAGTCGACGACGACGACGACGACGAAGAGGACGACGAAGCGAAGCGGTGAATTAGAAGTCGGAGAACCAGACTCTGATGCTGCTGCTGCTGCTGCCCACAGAGAACCCAATAATGAATCGTAATGAACGAAGCGCGCGGATTTTGCACGGAGAGGAGCGACGACGACGACGACGACGAGTATAGAGAGGATGAAGAAGAAGGCAGGACAGGTTACTTTCATATGCAAAAACGCGCCGCTGCCGCTACCGAAGCGCGCTGGCTTTGACGCGCCATCAGCTCATTGTGTATTATTGGCCAGTGGCCTATGGTTGTTGTCGTTGTTGTTGTTGTTGTTATACTTACTTATACGCCGCTTCTCGTGTCGGTGCTCTCTATACGTTTCTGTGGGGGACATTTACATTTTAAAGAGCAAGTGAAGCGCGCGCGAGCGATAAGAGCTTCTTTTTTTTTGTTGCTCGTTTTTTCCGTTTTCATTATTCACTCGAGCGAGCCTTGGTATAGGTAGGTAGGTATTATGTTCCGAGATCGGTGAAGAAGATAATCGGACGGTGAAAAATAATTTCGATCGCGTCTCTCGAGAGGACGCATTTATCGTCATTACTGAGGTGAGGCGTCTGGATATACCTACTTACGTATACGCATATGTTGCAACGACAAAATACAGAGGATACATCGTTGCGCATCGGGGGACGTATATGTATACGGCTGGCTCTTGGAAATTATATACAAATGACACGCGCTCTCGTTCGTACGAATCGAAAGGGCGCCTCTCGACCGACCCTCGGGCCGTTGATTTCTTTTGTCGAGATTTTGTCGAGCCCATCGCAGCAGTATAACCCATTGAGCAATAACGAAAAAAAAGTTGCTCGATCGATCGAAATTGACAGAGAGCTCGACAAAAACACCGTTCTCAGCCGCAACAAAAATATTTCGATCCCCCGTCCGCCGGTGCACGAGGAGAAGAAATAATAATCAGAAGCGCCGTGTGCAGCTCCTCCTTATTTTCTTTTTTTTTTTCTTTTCCTCGTGCCTTTCAACGAATGATTTGCGCAGCGCTGGACCATAACGATAATTCGATAATACCCGGTGTGCGTGCGCGCGTGTCTTCCGCGGTATAAATATACACGCCCCGAGCGCTCTCGTACGATTCGACGCGCGCCCCCGAGACCCGATGCCGCATTCGATAAAGGGAAAAAATCTCTCCCGGGACCCGCGGAGAGGCTTTTAAAATATATTGCGCGCACCGATGCCGGTGATGCACGGGGCCCGATTCAGCAGTGCGTATGATTAAATTATTGACGATCGGCGGAGCCGTTTTTTGTGTCTTTGGTTTTTTGACGGAATTCCGTACTTTGGGAACCCTTTGCCATTCCACAGACTCTCGAGAGGTCGTTTCGCAGTCGTCGCAATGCATCTGGAATAAAGCGCTTGCGCTGTTGCGCGAGAATCGAGAGGAGGGAAACGAGGCAAGGGCGAGGACGGGAGTGCTGAAGAAAATCGTTTGATCGTTCTTGGCACCTGCTCCGCGGGCCCCCGATAAAGAAGGGGAAGGGGCCCCCGCGGGGCGGGAATTTTTCGGGTTCCCCCCCCCCCCCCCCATCTCTGTTTCTCGATCATCAGTCAAAACACGTGCAGGAATGCCTGGCCGTGTTCGTCTCTCTCCCTCCTCTTCCCCGTCCTTGCTTACTCATACACGCACCATTTCCCCCCATTTTTCATTATTAATGTGTCTATTAAATATCCGAACCCGCTCGACACCGAGTCCTTATTTTTATCGGCAGCCAAGTCCTAAAGCTCGGGGAAAAAAATTTACGCGCTCGCCCCATCAACGCGGACACACGCGCCGTATCGTATTGTAAACATATTTACCTTATCCGTCCTCGTAAATTCCCGGCTGCGTTATTGGCTCAATTAAGCTTTCACATTTTTGCCCGGCGAGGTAATTTTTTGTTTTTTCTTTTCGTCGCCGCGCGACGGCGCGTGCCGGTAAAAACAGGGCGAATCCGCCGATAACTCTCGGCGACGGTACGAATTTAGTGCCGATTCGAGCTCGTATACATAGGCCCCGCGTGCAGTGCTCCCCTCAGTCCTGTGCGCGGCTGAGATAATGACATCAGCGTGACTCGAAAATGCTCGGCTCGGCCCTTTCTGGTGTATATACGTATAAAAAGAGGAGGAATCCATATTGCAGTGGTGGAGCCACGCGCGAGAGGGAGAGGCCCGTGATGAATACATTAATGCGCGGAGGTGCCGAACAGGAAACGCGATACCCCCGTTCCCTCCCTATATCTTTCTTGTTTTTTCCTTTTCTGCTCTTCTCATTCTACGCGAAGGGCAGAGGGCGAAAAAAAGTGTCTCGAGACCTACTTTGTTTATGTGCATCGACCCACGGGACGTTTCCCAAGTGAGACTCCCCAGCTGATGAATACAAAATTTGAGTATTCCTCGACCCACGTAAGACTGCGATCAATATTATTAAGTACGTGATCAATATTATTCGATTATCCAATGTATACGCTATTTGGACGAATTTACGGTCAAAACAATCATACATCCCCACGAGCACTCGATGACAGCAGCTCGATGCCCGAGCATACAATACACAAACGTGTTGATGGAAAAGCGAGTTTGTAATAACGTATACATATGTATACATACACCTACCCCGGGCCACACTTAACACCTCGTCCACTTATCCGATTCTCACGATTCCTCTCGCCCTTCTCCCCCCCCCCCCTCCCCGTATCAGACGCTCGTTCTTTTTCCCCGTCTGCTCGTCTTCCCGTTCCCTCTGTGCAAAACTACTACTCCAGCGCCGCGTGCACGTGGATCCTCGCCCCGAGCGACGTGACACTGTCATGAGGCAGTGGCAGCGGGCGTAGCGCCGCGTTCCGAGCGAAAATCCGCGGAATTAATTTTCTGCCCACTTAGCCGGGTCGGCCGCGGGGCCCGAGGCGAGCGTCCACCTCCTCCCTGCGCCCGATCGACCTTGTCCTGTTATCCGCGACCCCCGCGCCCTCCCGACGCGCCGAGGAACGCTTCTTCCCTCGCTCTCTCTCTCGGCTGTCCGTCGGCCGTCAGCGCTGATTAAAACTTTCGGGATTAATGTTTGTAAGTAAATTAATTCTTCCCCCCCCCCGCGCGCGGGTAATGCGCGTGTAATATCTTCGTCGGGCCGCTTGTTATTTGCTCGGGTCGAGCGAAAGAAAACAAAACGAAAAAATTAATCGGAAGAAGGGAATTTGTTCGTTCCGTTCGTTGCAGCGTGCGTCTACACGGTCGGGCATTCCTTGATTTCCGCGAGCGATTTTTATTTCACTCGTGTATGCTGTATGTACAACGAGCGCGTGGCGCTGATGAAAGTTCATATACCGATGCCACCGATGTACAATTGAGTGGTTCATATTGGTTTTTTATTGTTTCAGGTTTCCTCCCGCCGCTGCGCTCGGTGTCCCCGGTTCTGTACCTGCGTACGCACACGTAAGTAGTCGACAGAGTACTTTGCCAATACAAGTTCTATACCCTAGGTATAATTTACTTGACTCTACGGGGCAGAGATAAATAGCTGTGGAAACACTGTAGTTTTGAGACACCCATACTTTTTAATACAATACAATTCAAATTCAATCGAAGGTCGATCGATCGCGAGACGAAAATCGACAGGATTTTTCAACCGAAGCGTGCGGGCGAATAATTATTTCCCGCAGTACTGTTTTGCGCCGTTTACCGTTTGCCACTATATGCTCAATATGCTTGTGGCCAGTGGTAAATCGGTACAATTAATTGATAAGTACAGGTGACTCTCGACCTTTATCAGTTTCCCAATCGGTAGAACTTGTACGACGATTTGTTTTCGTTTTGCACCCATGAAAAGATACAGCTTTTTTTATTCGCCGCCCCGCGCGCTTATGCAGACTCACCGAGTATTCCACAAAAGCCCGTCGTCCCGCGCGTGTTACCGTCCTTAACGATCCGGCCATTAGTCGGCCGTGAAATTTTATTCCCGGCCCGTTAAATTTACTAACCCCGAGTCATTCGCCTATTTACGAGAACCTCGTGCCCTCCACTGGGCGATTTTTATTTTCTTTCCTTTGAAAAGAAAAAAAAAAGAAAATGGGAATACTCTTAAAAATCTCGAGAGTATGCAGCATACGCCGAAATCATTAACCCGGAGATAATGCACAACCCGTAATAATCGATCGAGTTAAAACTTTACTCACTGCGTGCTATAATACGCTTGCACTTGAAAAATAAACTCCAGCGCGTGTATAGAGCCTTGCTATATCTATGTATGTATCTCCATTAGAAATCGCACTTTGGTCGGCCGAGCCGCGGGCGGGCCCACGAGCGGTATAACCATACACCGTAAAGTCCTTTTGCCGTGTCGAGGACTCGGACTGTCTTTCGTCGGCGGACAGGCTGCACCGAGCTCCGTACTCTGCCGCAAGAGATAGCGTTTTTCATCCGTCTCGCGGCGTTTGTTCGCCGTTCGCTCGTTTCACGAGCGCCGCACGAGAGCACGAACAGCCCGGGGACACGCGGCCGGTACGGTTCCTCTTTCCACCCCCCCCCCCCTCCTGCCCCTCGTTTAATATCGCGTACAAGCTGCACCACTTTGCATATTATATATCTCTCGGCCTGATTGAAAAAAATCGAGAGATCCTAATCGTTGATCGCACGTAATCTCGCGTGGATGTTGTTTTTCGAGGTGCAGGTATTACGTGGTCCACAGAGAGAGGTATCGAATTCTGACCGCCGCAGTCGTGCTATTATTATACACCACCAGGAAGACTCCTCGATAGGCAAGGGAGACGCACTCTTCGCTCGTATTAACCTTACGCATGTTAATACCAAACTTACAAGTAGTAACAGTCGAGTAAGGCAGGACGAGCCGACTTTGTGATTTTCAATGTACGAGCGAATACTCGATGCTGCGATACCGCGGAGAGAAGTAGAGCGCGCGCTCTCTGCCTTTGATTCCGCGAACGAGTCGCAGCGGCGGGGCGCTAAGTAAAAATGACCAAAGGGAATGGCCACCCTCGCGCGCGCGTGACCCGTGCCGCGATTCCGGTCCCGGGCGGGCGCGCCAGGTGCCGCGAGCCGGGGAACTCGAGACCCGCGCTGTACTGCGTCGTGGACTTTTCGCCGGGGCCAATTACGCGAGTGATTCATGGCGAGTTCTTTGGAAATTCGCACCCCGAACCGGTGCCTTTCTAATTGACCCGCGACGCCTTTCGAGATCCAGAATCTGTCGAGCGT
Organism: Copidosoma aretas; assembly: GCA_030522625.1. Classification (NCBI taxonomy): domain Eukaryota; kingdom Metazoa; phylum Arthropoda; class Insecta; order Hymenoptera; family Encyrtidae; genus Copidosoma; species Copidosoma aretas. The sequence continues at coordinate 2,982 of JAPYYV010036773.1, read as the reverse complement.
AGCCCCCACCGGGTAGCCTGTATATCGTTATACCGTGTTACGCTTCGCACGCGGGGGGGGAGAGGGGGGGCCCGAAAGAGGGTGGGGCCCGGCCGGGGGGGGCGGGCGCGGCGGGGGGGGGGGGGGGGGGGGGGGGGGGGGGCGCGTCGGCACTTCAGCCGCCGCGAATCGACGTCAGCGGCAGCTGGAAGTCACCGCCGCGAGTGTTTCGCTCTCTCGCCAAACGCCCATATCCGCGTGCTACCTGCTGCTCTCGCTCGCCTGTAGATCCACGCGATCGCGCTTCAGCCGCGCGTATGATAATAATATCATGCACACCGTGGTCCGATCGATCCTCGCGTCTGTACAATTAACCGCCGGGTTATTTTTGTTTCATTTCTATCATCCCCGCGAAACGTAACGATCAATGGGAGTGCGAGGGGGAGGATCGGGGGTAACCTGCTGCACTGCCGGGATCGAGGAGCAGTGTAGCAAAGCAAAAACAAAAACCACCCAGCAGAGGAGCGAGCGAGAGAGGGATCGCGAGATCTCGCAGGAACGCCCTCCTCCGCTTCCCCGGGTTATCTTGCGGCTCGAATCGCGCGCCTCCCCCCCCCCCCCTCCCCTGGCCTTTCGCCTCGGTCCTGCGGTAGATAACGACGAGTACCGGCGGCAGCAGGAGCCGAGTAACGTGCGTACCTATAAACGAGCACGAGCGAGACAAGGACAATGGCCAGGGCGGGGAGAGGCCGCGATGCAGGTGCGCGCGGGAGCCGGAAAACTCGGCCTCTCCGTCGTCGTCGTCGTCCCCCGATTTGCTTATCTCGGCCGGGCCGAACGGAGCCCTAATTTGCTCCGGCGCAGCAGCGGTATGAGAAATCCGCCTCTAATGGACGATGAAAATCGCCGAGCGGACTCTCGCGACCTTTTGACTCGGCTCCGCCTAACTGTTAACCTGAGGAGCCTCGTGTGTGTTACCGCTCCTCCTCGCGGGGAATGCACTGTACTCGGCAGCATCGCGGTATCCCCTTTCTCCGTATCACACAATATCGTCGTCGTCGTCGTCCATGGGTACAAACATGCGCGCACCCCCCAAGTGCCGCTGTGTAACAGCACACCGGCCGAAGGGAGCCCCGCAAGTGCGGCCCGCCAATCGCGCGTGAGGGTAATCTCCGTGAGCATGTGTATATATACATACTCGACGCGCGAAACTTGGAGGCCGGCTCGCGTGCGCCTGAATACGCCCGAGCGATAAACGCGGGCGCGACTTGGAGGGGATTCTCCCGCGCGGCCGGCAACCCCCGGCTCCACTTTATTCCAGCATACAGGTGTATACACATACCTGTTGGGCGGGTATACCCTATTATAATACGGAATCATGTGCCACCGGCTGCGCGCGACGGCGACGAGAGTTTTCTTTGTCGCTCGCCTCTGGGGGTAGTGCGCCGCGTATATAGCCCGGGGCTATTGGCAACGCGGAAGCGGGTACGGAAAGTTCGCGACTGCAGCCATCAGCTCCGCGAGGAAAGTTCGGGTTCTTCTCTTCCTCCGCGTCGTTGGTGCAGGCTCGGGGAATAATCACGTCTTGACTCCGCGACGCTTCCATCTGCCCGAGTGTTCCGCAGAGCTGGCTGATCCGTCTGGCTAATCAGCCGCGACTGTCCCGGGGGGCGGGGGGCATAGTTTGTTTCGCCGTCGGAGGCAGCCCGCGGTGCCAAGTTTTAATGCCGTTCGTGAGGACTGAGTTGATTCGTAGGTGATTTATGGATTCGAGCCGAGTGGATGAGGTTTTGCTTGTTTTTATAGTCCCAACTATACATGATTTTGGGTATACAGAGTGGTTGGTGGTGCTCTTGCTTTAGCCGTGAAATCCGTTCAAATTTACTAAATGGTAACGGTTAGAAATTTATCTCAAGATTATTGGTACTCGATAGCTTGATTCTGCTATACTTTACAGAGGCTATATTTCTTCGTGTATTCCGAAATATTGAACACGGGGATAGGTCGTCGGTTATCTAGAGCTGGTCGTCGATGCGTCGTTACGATTTCTGAACTGGTGATGAATATCGCGAGATCACTTTGACTGATGTATGATGCATGTTTAGCTGTTGATTGGAATCGTCTTCTACTGTGCAAACGAAAAGCAAATGGAAAACAATTATTAACAATCGTTCGGGGAAGAACATTTGTTTCAAACGGACGAAAAACATACGATCGATCATTTGTTCCTGCTGATAATCATAAAACGAGAAGTAAAAAAATGATGCGCCCGCGAGACCGGTGCCACATCGTATATTTTTCTCGAGCCATTGCTCGCGAGAATCATCCACCCCCTTTGGTGCTCCCGAGAGCCGTGCAAAACAGAAACGTAAAATACGGCAATTTTCAAACGCGCTCCAGATTCAAACAGCTGATCGAATTCCGAAGTTTCGGGGGGAGCCGAGTTCGCCAAGTGCACATCGACTGTGAATAACGCAGAATAATGGCACCCCCCTGCTGCGCGCGGGTACTCGCGAGAGATATCCGGCCGGATTCTCCCCGGCCCGGCGGTCGCGCGCGATAATTCATCGGGACACGCGCGCGCGCGCGTATCAAGTGAAAAGGATTAAAACTTTGTTCCCCCGGTTTCCGTACGGCCGATTGCCATTACTTGGAGCTGTGCGAATCGAGCGAGCGCAGAAAACTGTTTCCAAATTTCCACTTCCAGTGCGACGACAAAAAAAAACAACAAAACGTCAGACTGCGCGAGAGCTCGTTGACGCTATGCAGGAGGTAAAAACGAGAAAATTTCACGCGCGACTGTAAACACACCAACCCACCAACGTTCCCCCGCGGCCACGCTGATGTCAGCTGATGGCGGAGCGAAACGAATCGCGCAAAAGTGCGCACGCGGCTCCCTTTCTTCTTTTCGGCCGAGCTTATCGCCGGCCACCGCTGTATCCGACTCTCGAGAGAGCGATACGATCTTGCGCAATGTACCCAGTGTCCCCCCCCCCCCCCCCC
>JAPYYV010036761.1:0-11856 GCA_030522625.1 Copidosoma aretas | reverse complement strand
TACAAAGATGTGTCATGGAGCTCTTTTTTCGCGCACACGCTAATTATTATTACTATCGTAGATTTTGTTGTGATGTCTCATAGGCACAATACAAATTTAGCCAGGTTTATTCGGCAACTTTGTCCTGCAGATGGCGTGTGGGGAGACATGCCCACAGCGAATACAGATAGACTGCGCATCCAAGCCGAGACTTTGTAGCCAACATCTCGGAAGTGGGGGAGATGGCCAAAGGGTGTCTCTCCTTCTAACATCGCACCCTCTCTTTCTCATAAGCATTAGTTAGAAAAAGACAGAGACCCTCCGGCTAGCTCCCCACTCCCGAGATGTTGGCTACAAAGTCTCGGCTTGGATGCGCGGTCTATCTGTATAAGTCTATGTTTCTAACTAGCACAGAAATTAGCAGTTGTTTGCATTTCTTCTGCAGTTCAAATCCCGATTTTGCAGTTTTTTAAATAAACAATAAAAACCAGTGCACTGCTAACTTCACAGGAAGTTAGCACGCCACTCGCGTCGACTCCAAGAACAAAGCCGAATGCAAAATTCTGCATAGGCTAGTTATTTGCAGTTTTTTTGCACTTCTTCCAATAGCCTCATGCCGAATTTGCAGTTTTTATTTTTTTAAAAAAAAGCATGTGCAGTGCTAACTTCACTGAAAGTTAGCACGCCACTAGCGTCTATGCTAAGAATAAAGCCGACTGCAAAATTCTGCATAGGCTAGGAATTTGCAGTTTTTTTGCACTTCTTCCAATAACCCCATGCCGAATTTGCAGTCATCTATTTTTTTTTAAATAATCATGTGCAGTGCTAACTTCACTGGAAGTTAGCACGCCACTCTCGTCTACGCTAAGAACAAAGCCGACTGCAAAATTCTGCACAGGCTAGGAATTTGCAGTTTTTTTGCACTTCTCCAAATAGCCCTATGCCGATTTTTCAGTTGTTTATTTTTTTTAAATAACCATTTTATTTGAAGAAATGTCTTGTATTTTTTATCATTTTTATTCATAAATAGCATGTCTTCTTTGATTTCTAAAATACTTATGCAGTAATTCTTTTATCAATGTTGTCATGTCGTATAGAATCGTTAACATATTATTATTGTTGATGTTTTAATATATATTTTTGGTATTATTATAATATCCAATATTAAATTTTATAGTATAAACTAAGTAATGTATTTTTAATACAGTTACTCAAGTTAGATTCATTGATGTTTTGAGTGTTGAGAGAAAAAATAAACTATCATTTAAAACTATTATTATTTAGAATTTGTAGACCGAATAATTTTATATAGCATATTTTAGCAAAAATTTTCATATTTTGTTAATGTACAAGCGGCGAATATATGTAAAACACTAAGTCTTGCATGTGAGGCACGATTGATCTACTAGGAGCCAGAGAAAAAAGTGTTATTTAAATAACAGAATTTAGTTTACATATTTATCCGTTACTATATCTAACTGAGTTTTAATATCAGTATTCGCCCTGTAAAAGAAAATAACAAAATCACGTGACACAACGTGACCAGCCATTTTAAAAAGTTTTCCGTTAGTCAATGTATCATAACAATACATGGATGAAATAAGTTATTACAAAAAAGTTGGTTTTTCAGAAGATCTACGATTTTCGTATTAAATATTTTGTCTACAGGTGGGATGTGTAAAATTAGATGGTGTAAAACCGAGTGTAAAACGATATTTTAGCCATTTTGAAAATATTTTTGCCGATTAAATCCTTAAAAAAGCACTTTAGGAAAAAAATTACTAAATGAAAAAGTTTTGTTCAAATGAGCTGTACAAATTTTGTATTTCACATTTTGTTGTAAAATTTTAATTTATTTCTGTAACCGGCACAAAACTTTCATTTCGCTGATTTTTTTTTTCATATTTTGCATTATAGGGCGTCTGAATTATGATCCAGAGCAAAACGCATCCAACAAAATGGTTGTATTTTTTGAGATCTACAACTTTGTCTTTAAACGTGATCGCGTAAAATGTACGCGTTGAAAGTTATACACAAAAAACTGTATTTTTTCCTTTCGGAGCACTGCATTAAAAATGGTGTCAAAATTTTTCCGTTTGATAAAACTTTTAAATTAAAACCATCAGCTTAGACATTTAACTTCAAACTATAAACAAAATTTCAGGCCAGTTGGATCACACTTACTCAAGTGAGTCGATAAACTTGATAACGTACATGCATACATCCATGCATACACCATAGGATATAATCACACCACCCTCATATTGGATTCAAAAATTTGATTAACGTCGTAAATAGGGGTAAACGTACCCATTACCGTACAGCTGGGCACTGACTTAATTTTGTAATTATGATTGAAACATGGTTTAAAGCCAAATATTTGCTCAAAACGATTCAAGTCACTGTTTAGGGTCCCAAGAAACTGTAAAAAAATTTTATCAGCAATAAGGGCCTATCAAATAAATTTTACAATGAAGAAGTAAATTAAAAATCGTGTTCTTGATTACCGTACAGCTGATCTCATTACCGCACCCCATCTACGTGCCCGTACGCGCTCCTAATACCGCACTCCATTTATCGTATTTTTCTTAATGTAACAGATTTAATAATACTGAACATAGTCCTTAGTCTACTATTCGTAGTTTATCTATTTCAGATACAAAGTATTATTAATTATTATGACTTCAGTGAACTTTATGAAATAAAAATTTCATGAACAGGACTCACAAATAAATACAAAGAGCCCATAGTACGTAGTATGCACAAAATGATTAAGCTTTTAATTATTCATTAAATAACGACAACAATAAAATCTCATTTGAAAACTTTACAAAAACTATTTAAACTTATTAATTAGCATCACAATTATATGTACTCAATCTTAGTTTTTCTCTGCTTCAGTTCATTTTGTTTATCTTGAACTTCCTTAATTTGATTCTCTAAATCAATCGCTTATTTTTCCTCCATTAAATCTTTTTCAACAGACTTTTTTTACTTTCTATGACCTTGAGCTTCTCTTTTAGCTTCCTTAATTATCCATTTTCTTTTTCTAATCTTAGCTGCTCTCTTTCCAATTTCTTCTCTTTTCGGGTTCATTCGTCTATTAATTTTTTAACCTTTGTTTCTTCTTGCTTTTCTACCTTAATTTTTTTTCTATGTAATATACCTTCTTCTTTTTGACGTTTACTGTCCAAACTGTATTTCTCCCTTTCCATTCACTCTTTTCCCGTCCAAATAGGTAACATTTTCTCACTTTTTTTATTACTTTTTTTCTTATTTACATCGATACTTGGATAAGGTATGAATGCCTTGATCGAGTCATTTTTTTGAATATTGCATTCAACAGAAATTTTTATGTCTTTCAAGATTGGAGGTTGTTTGTTGTTTTGCTCTGAAAGCACTACCAAGAATTTGTTATCTGAATCGCTGGTAACAGAGCTTTTTGCATTAGAGTTTGATTCCGAATTTGGATGTTCATTTAATACATTGTCTATATGAAAATTCGTATTAAGAGAGTAGTCTGATTCTTCAATCAGTGGTATAATTTTACAAGATGTATTCACATTTTCATCAATAGATATTTTATCTGTATTGCAAAAATCTTCAAGAATTAAAACTTCTTTCTGAAAAGCACTCTCCAACTGCTCCTCACTTATGTTGGAAATGACCTTGATAGAACTCTCATTAGGCAGTAAACTATCTTCAGATACAGAAGTCATACTTACAATAGTATGTGATTCATTATTATTATTATTAATACTCGGTTCTTTGCCACCCAAAGAACGTATAAGACTTTCATCCAAGCTGGCGTCCATTTCCTGTATAAAAGATGGTTCATTTTGATAGTTAATCTCTTGACCCTAGAATAGAGACCAAAAAATGTACTTTCAGGTTCTCCCATCCAATAGATATAAAACATAAGTCATTTGAATAGCAATTAAGGATAAGATTTGTTATTTATTTCAAAGGAGAACAAAATTAAATGTTCACATGGCATTGTACATAAAATTGAATAAAAAATAATGTAGAAAACAAGCAAAATTTTGTTTCCATTTTCAAGTACCTTTGATCACTAAGATCATGAGAAAAATTGAAATTATGAACTCTCCAAAAAATCTTTTTTTCTTAATTCATTTTTTCTCCAATTAGTTCCTGATTATATGATAAAACTGTATAGATATATTTAGTTTTTGTCGTTATTTTTATTTATCATTTCACATAATTTTTACCTTTACTTGCTGCGTATTAGTTAAAAGTCCATCAGGATGAGCAAACTTAAACCATATTAGGTACAGACTCCTATGGCTTTCTTCTCCTCTCCAGTTTGAACCACCATTTAATTTAAAGGCATTTAAAACTTCTGCTGTGATGAAAAATTCGTGAAAAATCAACCGCTTCCACATTGAATGGTTTGAGTCCACATTTTCGAAATCCATTGGATAAAGTTGACGTTGCATCAATTGCAAAAAACTCTGCACATACGGACTATTCTACACCCGGGTAAATCAAGGTCTTCAGGAAAAGTAGGGATGTGTACCATTTTGCTGGTTACTCTAATATTTCTCGTTCATACTATTCACATGAAATTTCATTATTTATTTTTTTTAATAAATAGTTCTGTAACTGAAAAAATTAACATAGAGTCAGGTCTTTGTAATATCTAATTATTCGCTGTAAACTAGTTATTGACTGACATATATGGATGTGTACCTGGACTATTGACAATGAATGTAATATTTATTTTGTAATTAAGTGGATTGTATGGTTTACTTTTCATTGGCATTGTAGTTCAATCGTATGCAAATCGCGTAAAGTTCAATAACGTGTTAACTCGCTATCAAATCGCTGTAAAATCGCAGGTAAATCACGATTTTCAGGACGAAAGAGTTCCATCATTACTTGAAGATATCTTGTTCGTATTAAATATGAAATTTTTAAGATTCTATTTTCTAATAAATAGTTCTATGACTGAAAATCAGCAAAAATAGTAAATGACTCGTTTTTAAAAACTTGGTTACAGTTGTAATATTACTGAAATTGTGATACAATTAATCGACATTTCCTCGGACATTTCAAGTTGACTCATGAAAATTTTTTACATAAGAATAAGAAATGTTGTTCTATTGAAAATTTTCTTACTTGTGTCATTCTACGCAGATATAAAGCGATACTTTAGCGTCAGTTTTTTATTTATTTCTTTATTCTACAAATACAAATATAATAAAGCTCAAATCCATTAAGGAGGATAGCATCATTTACTAAAAAAACTTGTGTCGATAGAGCAAATTTCTTCAAGCCATTTAAGATTGAAATCGCTATTATATCGCACGTGAGTCGCATTTCAATTACAGTCAATTTTCGTTACTATGATTGAGAACATGTTATTTTAGTTTTTTAAGGTTATTGATTGATTTGGAAAAAAAAAAAATAATAATAATAATTGCAATTTAAAAATGATTCAAGATTTAACAGCGATTTAAATCGAAATGATTCAAAATGGAAAATAAAGCTATTTTAAAACTCTATCAGATGTTTCTATTTAGAAATTCGAATTTAATTGTTTTCACCCTCACAGAAAAAAAAAACCTGTTTTTTGACCATAAAAATCGTTATAAAAACCTTAATAAGGTAACAAACTTGAATGTTTTTCTGAGCCGCCATGAGAATAAGAAAACAAAAAATTTAAGCCCAGAATCATTGATATCTACCGTTGGGTTCCTGAGATATGACTGATTACATACACACACACACACAGACGGACATTTTCTAAAAATGGTATTTTTACATTTTAGACACAATATTAAACATTTTTAACATACTTCTAGGAACAATTTTTTTTTCACCTATACAAAGCTATCTCTATGAAGAAGCAATAAAATTGTTTTGACCCTGATAATGTAAAAACTGTTTTTTGACCAACCATTGAAATCTACCGTTGGGTTCCTGAGATATGACTGATTACACACACACACACACACACACACACACACACACACACACACACACACACACACACAGAGCCAGACTTTTTCTAAAATTGGTGTTGCTTCCTCATAGAGGAAGCTTTGTATCGGTAAAAAAAAATTTTTTCTAGAAATACGTTAGAAATGTTTTGTATAGTGTCTAAAATAAAAAAAAAAAACATTTTTAGAAAAAGTCTGTCTGTCTCTGTGTGTGCACGCGCGCACGCGTGCGTGTGTGTGTGTGTGTAATCAGTTATATCTAATGAACCCAACGGTAGATTTATATGATTCTGGGCTAAAAAAATTTGTTTTAACCTCTTTATGGCAGCTCAGCAAAAAATTTTAAGTTTTATACCTTGTTAAGGTTTTTATAACGATTTTTATGGTAAAAAAACGGGTTTTTTACTTCTTGTAGGGTGAAAAAAATTAAATTTGAATTTCTTAATTGTAACATCTAGTAGAGCTTCAAAATAGCTCTATTTTCCATTTTGAATCATTTTGATAAAATATTTTTCATAGTTTTTATTCGAGAAATACTGAGATTTTTGTGAAAAATCACTCATATCTTAGAAACCTTTCGAGTGATTTCGATGGTTCAAGGCTTGTAACATTTGTTGTTATGACCTTGTATTAATTAAAAAAAAAAATTCAAGTTTTATACCTTATTAAGGTTGTTATAACGAATTTTCATGTCTAAAAAGCGGTTTCTTGCTACTTTAGGGGTGAAAAAATGCAAAATTGATTGCTTTAATAGTTTTTTCTCATTGAGCATAAAAACAGTTTTATTTTAAACTAAAAAAATTGTTTTTACATTATCTGGTTTTTTTTTATTAAAGATAATCCACAATTTTTTTTCTTGAATTAGTCGTACCTCAGAAACCCTCTAAATGATATTGATAATCTAGGGCTCAATAGTATATTACGCACCATAGGACTAAAGCAAGTCACTCACTTCAGTCCCGCGGTGCGTACACATTTTTATATCATACTCAGCGGAAAGTTCGTTACACAAACTTGCTAAACAACACGTGTTCTATGAGGCTGAGGGGCTATTGCAGCCCGAGCGAACGAACGAACAAACGATAGAACATAAGTTATGAACGTATCTGTATATATCTATAGGGGTATTGTGTGTATACAGATATGTTTATAACCTATATTTTAAGTTCGTTTGTTCGTTCGCTCGGTAGTCAGTGCTTCAATAGCCCCCGACGCACACGCACGCAGCAAACGCATACTGTCAGTGAGTCGATTGACCAAAAACATAAGTTATATTTCTATTTGCGACGCAAATTGTGCGTTTGTTTCAAGTTTGAACAAACGCATACATATTTACAGTGCATATATGCAAGCAAGCTAAGTTAGCGCCTAAGTATAAGCTGCTAGCTTGATATCGAGCCAACAGCGCGCATCGCGTATCTTGGCACAGGAGACAGCTACAGCAAATCGGGAGGCGGCATAATTTGTTTCTAATTTTTTGCTGAAAGAATGTGCAAAGATCAATTTTGTTGCCGATCTCCCCGGGCTTCAAACGGTAAAAATCCTATTCAGGGTATCAAGCCAGCAGCGCGCAGCGCGTATCTCATATCGGACGCTAATATATTCAATTTAATAATAGAAGATGGAAAGTAAAATAAATACAATGAGTTAAAATGCCCAACCGTACTTTAAAAAATTTGCCGGAGATGAAAAACCGAATTTTGATTCACCCTGGCCGTCATATTACGCACAAAAGGAAACTCAACTATCAGGCCTTGGCCGTCTTAGGTCGTAATATGCTATTGATATTATTAATCTCTGAAAACTACCTTTTTCCAAAAATGAAAGGTTAGGTAGGTTTGATGAATTAAATTTTTAATATTTAATGCCTATAAATATTAAGAAACGACTATAATAACGTGTGTTTTATTAGTCTTTACATTTAATGAGACTGTATATATTTTTCCACAAGTATCTATTTGCTACCTGTACAACGTGCAGCATAAGTCATCATTGTGATAATTTAACCGAAAAAATTATCTAAACGATCCCAAAAACTAATATTAGTAGGCCACTGTTCACGAGTGCTTGTGTAAATGGATGTTGACCAAATCACCATTGTGAACGCAGCCGATGTTATTAATCTCTATAAAAATTATCTTTTACAAAAAATAAACGGTTAGGTAAGTTTGATGAATTAAAATTTCAATATTTGATGCCTCTATACAGTGGAAATAATTCGTAATAAAATACATTGTCAGACGAGCAAGGTAATAAAATCCAAATCTTGAAAAAGACAAGTTTTGTTTCTCTTCTATGGCAGAACACTATTTTATTTAGTATATTGCTCGGACAACAACAGAAATAAACTAAGAAATTTTGGTTTTTGACACAACATATACAATAAAAATATGACTTTTTTCTTTATGAACTTGTGTTATGACATGATATATTTGTATTTAATGCGATGTCAGCCTATAGTTTACGTCAAGAGTAAATCACTTAGTTTTATTTTGTTGTTGTCCGAGTAATATACTGAATAATATAGTCTTCTGCGCTGGAAGGGAAACAAAACTTGGCCTTTTCTGGATTTTTATTTCATTACTTTGCACGTCTGACAATGTATTTTAATATGAATTATTTCCACTATATAGAGACATCAAATATTGAAATTTCAATTCATCAAACTTACCTAACCTTTTATTTTTGGAAAAAGGTAATTTTTAGAGATTAATAATATCAATAGCATATTACAACCTAAGACGGCCAAGGCCTGATAGTTGGGTTTCTTTTTGTGCGTAATATGACGGCCAGGGTGAATCCGAATTCGGTTTTTCATCTCCGGCAAATTTTTTAAAGTACGGTGGGGCATTTTAACTCATTGTATTTATTTTACTTCCATCTTCTATTATTAAATTGAATATATTAGCGTCCGATATGAGATACGCGCTGCGCGCTGCTGGCTTGATACCCTGACTACGACTTTTTACCTTTTCAAGCCCGGGGAGATCGCCAACAAAATCGATCTTGGCACATTCTTTCAGCAACAAATTAGCAACAAATTATGCCGCCACCTGATTTGCTGTAGCTGTCTCCTGTGCCGAGATACGCGCTGCACGCTGCTGCCTTCATATCAAGCTGGCAACGTATGTCATATTTTAGTTCAGTTAGGGGCAACAAATTTTTTGTAGCGTTACAAATTAGCAGTAAATTAGCAATAAATTATGTACTGGTTTAAAATTAGGGGTTGCCAATTGGTACTGCTAGTTTGATATACGTCATAAAGAGTGACACAGGAGCAAAGTTCTTATAAAAAAGAGTTTTTCTAGTGAAAAAAAATTATCTATATAACTTGCTATACAACTTTAGAAGAATAAATCCTGTTTTATAATATTTAAGATACAAGAAAAAGGTGGGAAAAATAATGCCCGCACTCTTAAAAAAAAAAAGGGATAACCTCATAAATATTTAGGAGAAGGTATTTATATTCATAACTTACTTTATAGTTTGAAATTAAAACGCAGAGCGCATGTTAATAATGGAGCATTTTTTAATACATAAATTGTGACGTTTCGTCGAACAAAGCCGACCTTATCATCAGACCAAACGCTAGAAGTACGTTACCCACATCATTTATAACTGATACGGCGATCTCATAAGATTATTATATAAGACTTTGTTTGACGAAGCGTCACAATTTGTATAATAAAAGATGCTCCATTATTAAGATGCACTCTCCGTTTTGATTTCAAACTTACATACCTTTGGGAGCGAGATGACGAAGGAGATATTGTTGTTATTAATTTTATAGTTCCTACACTGATTAAATATTCGATGAAATTTACTGTTGCAGTACAGATAAGAATTTTCGTGCAGTTCGGTAATCATCGTAGGGTATATCTCAAGTTTTTAGGATGTTTCACGGAGCCTAGACAAAATTTTTTCATGCGGCGCGGTAAGGTTTAGTCTTAATTCAGTAAAAAGTACTCAAATGGTAAAATAATAGACTACGATTAACGAACTTTATGGTCATTTTTACATGTATTGTAACGGTAAATTTTGTAATACTTTTCGCTTACTATAAGGAGTTCCATCTTTACTTAAGCTAATAGAAACACATTTCAAATAAATATAATCAAATTCGTCTTTACTCTTTCACTTTAAACTAAATAAAAAAAAATAATAGTCCATGCAGGGGGGGGGGGGGTGGGGGGGGGGGGGGGGGGGGGGGGGGTGGGGGGGGGGGGGGGGGGGGGGGGGGGGGGCTAAATGAATATAAAGTTATCAATTTTTTCCAATTCAATTTTTTGCAGCTGCCTCTTAACTTATATTTTAAAAGTAAAAATATATCATGTTAAAATAATGATGTATTTAACTTACTAGGGGGAGCCGCTCCGTCCCCTGCACGCTTCGCGCGCCAACCCCCAACTATTAACCAAACATATAATTTTTCATTATTTAAAAATAAAAAATGTTCAACTATTTTATAACAGTTATTTTTCATTTTTTTAAATTTTAATTACTTTTTATTAAATTGTTCAAAATCCTATTTTTATATTTTCCCGCTCCCAGCTAGTCTCAACGAATCAGATCAAGAGTTATATTCTGTCGACAGTCACGTGTAACTGATTCTTTTAGGAGAGAATTATTTAAAAAAAAAAAAAAAAAAGTGTTTAACTATTTTATAACAGTTAGTTTTCATTTTTTCAAATTTAAATTACGATTTATTCAATTTTTTAAAATCCTATTTTTAAATTTTCCCGCTCTCAGCTGGTCTCAACCAATCAGATCAAGAGTTATATTCTGTCGACAGTCACGTGTAACTGATTCTTTTAGGAGAGATTAAAAAAAGGACAAGTTACTTATTTAATAAGTTAAAAAATCGCAATTTTCTTGCAATATAAGCTTTTCTAACTTTATATCTTCAGTAAGTAGGGTTAAACGGTATAGTTGTTGGCCCCCTGATAGTGATTGGCCGCACATGAATTTTTTAATAAAGCATGTATATATAGATATAAGAATTACCCGCGTGGACAATCACTGTCAGGTTGCCAACAACTGTATCGTGTGACGTTTTTCTTCATCATTTCACACACATATTATAATAATAAAGATGTTATCGGGCCTTGCCAGAGGGATAACAGAGCGGGGCGAATACAAAACCGTGGCATGAAGATATTTACCATAACACTTCTCCTATTCGTCTGTGGGGAAACGATGAAAATGCGGGAAAGAAGGAAACGGAGCGGGCACTCGTCACTACGACTAAGCCATAGATCGATGAGGCCGGGAAAGGCAAAGGAAAAACCACCTCCGTACTTACAACCATTGGATCCGGCGCTGATGTGAAGAGGCTCGATGATGGCTCTGACCTTATCCAATACCTCCGGTTACATATAATGAAGATACGCCAAGACTCATAAGGAAATAAGAAACCATGCGTGCTTTAGTTTAAATACCAATGCTTTATATAAGAAACCTTACATCTTGATACAAAAGAAATAGTTTGGCATCTTAAATAATGAATCAAAGAAATACTTATAATGATAAGAAAAGAAGGTTTTTAACTTAAACTAATATTACGTCGAATTACACAAAAGAACGCGTGAATCAAATATTTACCTAAGCAAAAACAAACAATGCGACTTAGCCAAAAACAATGGGCATTCAAGCAAAATAGTAAACGTATATTCAAGCAATAAAATTAAAGGGCATCCAAGCAATATCAATGGTGCATTTAAGCAATATAATTGTTGTGCATTTAAGCAATATGATTGGTGCATTTAAGCGATATCAATGGTGCATTCAAGCAATATAATTGTTGTGCATTTAAGCAATTTCAAATGGTGCATTTAGGCGAGCTTGTAATTAATTACGCCACAACGCTCGCAAGCACGACACGTGGTATGGCGGATCCCCTGCAAGCACCAGAAGA
>JAPYYV010036731.1:0-10055 GCA_030522625.1 Copidosoma aretas | reverse complement strand
AAACAATCAGAAGCGTTTTACAAACAATTTTTGTTTTGAATTTGAAATTAATTCAAAGCTTGTCTTCCTCCGAGTTTGGCAAGTAGTGCTATAGCTTACTTTTGACTGCGATGAGCAAAGCTAGTCTTCCTCCGAACCAAGTGATCAAAGCTACTCTTCCTCCGGCCTCGTGAGCTAAGCTTTTCTTCCTGCGAACGTGAGCAAAGCTTTTCTTCCTCCGGGGCGCCGGTATGTATCCATCCATCCTCGAAGCTAAAAATTGTTACCCCACTCATAGTATAGATACGTGCTTCTCAATACTCGTAAGGCACAAAAATAGCAGGACAAATATATTCCGCACCATCACGTACATAATATATTATATGTAGCAATTAAACATCGGGCACGCGCTCGCGCGCGATAAAGTCTCGACTCGCACCGCTGCCCAGTTTAATCGTTATGCTCCGCTCCGTACAATTTCATGTGCAACACATTATGTATATAGGTAAAGGATGTATTTGCACTGTGTGTATATGCATAGGTACAGCTGTAAAATTTCAACACTCGATGGGCGGGCGAAGTTTGTACAAGCAAAGCGTACAAGTATGCCCGCGTATGCCATCCGCCCAAGAAATATCGATGTCGAGGTAATAAGCGACATTTGTTACGGTAGTGAGCGGCAGAGGAAATGAACTCTGTTCCGATCTGTATTCTTTGCCCTTCTGATGGGATAAGTTTGCGGAGGGTTAAGTGCCGCGGGACTGCAGAGCGTGGAGCTAGAGTCCCAGATGTTGCGTACGACTACTTTGAGTGCTCGATACGCTTCACTAATCGACTTTCCCCACACCCTTTAAGTAACGTAACCCCTTATTTTCAGCACAAATTCTCACTTTTGAGTTTACATTTGTGCGTCGTAACTCTATAGATACCCGTCGAATGTTTGTTGCTGCGGTATAACCAGTTAAGTATCTACTCTGGTCTAGTAGGTCCAATTTATGGACAAAAAATCTGAGAAAAACTAGACCGTCTGAGAGAGATGTATGTAAATATTCTTGTTCGTTAAGTATTCTTTGAGGACTGGTGAGTTAAACGTAACTTTGTGATGAGCGCCTTGTAGCGTGTTGTAGGCACTTGTATAGCTGGTGTAAACGCCAGAGTCCCTTGGCTAAAGTCATTGCAGTGTGTTCTATATAGTTTGAAACCGCACTTGTGTTAAAACATAACCTTCCGTAGTTTCCGCTCAGCTTATTCATTTATTTCTTATCTGATATAGGAAACCGTGCTACATTTTACAAGGTTATTTAGGATTGGATATTCTGATATCATTGAACGAAATTTCATCAAAAGTTAATTCCTAATGAATGAAATGAAAGCAACAGAAGTGCTCAGAAATAAAGTATCCCATAAGTTCACGTGTAAATAAAATGCAACTACTTTTATTGATCACTAGGCCCTGAGGAAACCTCATGTCTCCAAATTTTGACAGTCCTAACTTGGAGGTGTATTAATCTACTCGTAAACAATCCGCTTGTTGAGCGTCAAATGATAATCAGCTGATGATCACTTAATTTTCACATGATTTCCTGCTGTTTTCCGTCTGATTATCACTTGATAGTCAGTTGGTGAAAATCAGCTGATTATCAGCTGATTATCAGATGAAAATCATGTGAAAACTGGTGAATATCTGGTGAGTCCCAGTTTGCAAATGTCAATCAGGATTTTCGTGGATTTCACCAAACTTTCACATGATTTTTACACGACTTTTACCTGATTTTCACCAAATGGCTGTCATATGATAATCATCATATGCAAATGAGAAAAACATCGTGTAAAAAGCAAGTAAATATCAGAAGAATATCATGCCAAATTGGCTAATCATCACCTAACGTTCAAAAAGCGGGAAATTTTCGTCCGATTATCGTTGTCAATTCTGGTACCGACCGAACGGATTGAACTCCCTTGAAACTCATTCATTCCAACGAAAGACATGCATTAAGTATACTCGAGTGCATGTATGAGCGCAGTTTTACTTGCCGAAATGGCGGGGCGTAAGGACACGGGCTGTCAAAAAACACGCAAACGTTCGGCCCCGAGGAGAAATAACTCGTGTGTTTCGAGTGTAAAAGTATTTGTACACGCGTAGCATGCAAGCGCGAGCATTTGCGCGCTCAGTGTTGGAGGATATTGTAATGTACAACACGCGAGGAAGAAAGAGAGAGCGGAAGTACAAGTGCTCCTCCAAAAGCGCCCCTTAACGAGTAGAGTTGGTTTGCGCGATGATAAGTGCTGGGCAGAGACACAAAGGGAGGCCTATATGCCCGAGACTTGGACTCTTAAAAGTAAGATGTGTGTGTGCGTGTGCGCTTAAGCGGCTTATCTATTTTCGCTCACCCTGCCTCTCTTTCCGCGTATAATAGCGTATACAAGCGACACTGAGTGCAGTGGACCACTTTTTCATCACATATATATATATATATATATATACATGAACCACGCTCGCGCGCAGTTCTATGCCAATTTGACGCAATGGACTTCTCAGCTCGCACGATCGGTTCGTATACTCAAGTTCCATTGGCTCAAGGAAAAGACCGGCACGGGGTATAAAACACTCCATAACATGAGCATCATGATATCTTAGTTTGTTCAAGCTACGAGTATATTTTTCAGCACAAGAGGTCCTCTTTGGGGCAGATAATGCTCATTGCCGGCTGGAGCTGCGATATAAATCAAATACACGAGCGTACCGATGCGACCGTAAGCCGTTGTAATCATATTATGTACATGTATGTACTTAAAAAGTTTAAGCTCCTGTATGCATGTGTTGTATACGTGATGAATATGGTATACGTATTAAATGTAGGATCATGCTAATTTTTTTTAATGTCAATAATCAGTGTTATAACGCACAAACGCGCAGCAAGCAATTCGAAACGGTGCTATTAATTACGCGACGTGTAAACCGATCGATCGGTGGCTGCGCGTGCGGCAACAATGCGAACACTGTGTACAAGTCGGCTCGACAAATTGTCGGGGTCGAAAACAATGGCATCATTCACGTCGCGAGCTTTTTTTTTCAGTGCTGCGAAAACTACGTACAGCTAGCGCATTAGCCCTGATTTGGAACTCGTTTGTAATTATCGTAATATTTCGAGTCGCGCGTGACTTTGCGACTCGGTTTTTCTTTCTCGCTGACTCGATAAAGCGACACGCTCTCGATTCATTGTCATAAAATCGCATTCGTCGAAAAATAATTGGTCTTGTACGGTGCTTTGGCAATGTCAAGTCGTTTTGTGCGCTCGACAAATCAACGAGATCGAGTTTCAATCACGCAACGACGGCAAACAAATAAACGTAGAGCAACGAATTGTAAAGACAAATCGATTCGACGTTTGGAGCGAGCATGAAATTGGAAAAGCGACTCCCACCTTTATGTTACAGCGAAACGGCGCGAAACGGGGTCGTGTTTACATTCCGCCCATCTCTCTCTTACCATTCTGCTGCTCGTAAAAAAAGCTATCGGCATCGGTTCGTGTGAAAAAAATGTTGACGGGTGAGAGTTCGTCTATATCGGGATGACTTATGGGGTTCGAAAGTCTTCGAGCAATCGCGGTCTCATTCTGGTCTTTCGATATTTGCGAGATATCGAACAATCGGAATCAGACCCCTTTTATTGGCTTTGACCCGTCCTTATCTGTTAAATATCGTACTGTATGTGTATGGGGATGGCGACTGACGACTTCTGACCGATAAGAGGGCGCCAGGGAGGAGAGAATCCAGCCAATCAGAGCGCTCAAAATATCGTTACCTAATAGGTGTACATCAATGTAATCTGGAGTCTATCCTCCCTAGCGCCATCTGAGCTGAGCTTAGGTCGCCATCCCCGTAACAACAGCTGCATGCGAGAAATCAAACATTTGCTACAGGCTGCAATAATATCACAGCTCGAAGTTCGGCACTTCAGGGGTCAAACTTTGGCCCAGCGAGTACAGAAACATTCCGAGCTTCCGCACCTACCTCAATATTTCTCCGCGTATAGGTTAGGTACCCCGGAGTACAGTAAGCGGGTAGGGTGGCTCGAGCTCCTCGGAAAAGATTCCACGGATTTCCGAACGTCGAATCGGTGACGAGAGCCGTGGTATAGTAGGACGTAAAAATGAAATAACGAAGCACGCTCTCTCGTCTTGCAGTCGTTGTATAATTCAACTGATCGTTGCAGTCTAGACGAGCCGCGCCGAGAGTGATTTTGTCATCCATCATCAGCACGGCTGGGGCTTAGCTATATCGTTTGTCAAAGAGCGCGCAGCGCTGTACCGCGTGTGCAGGGTACAGCAAGATCAGGGGGAGGGATCGCGACGCCAAGCTTCAATTCCTTCTCCCGCTTTTATTTTCCACGCGTGTAACATCAGACGGACGTAGACCAGACGCGGCGGGCGCTGATCTCAAGAGCCTTCGGGGTCCTCTGATAAGCGAAATCCGAGGCTCTTACATACAATGCCTTCCGGGCCCCGAGTGCCACGGCTGGACCACTGTGGTCCAAAAGAGCTACGGTATTTTCGGGGGGGCGTAATGGGTGAAGGAAAAAAGAAGAAACTTCCCCGGTGCTCTCTAGCTCTGGGTTCCTCGGATAGCCTTCCTGCATCATCGCTCTTGAGAACAAAAAGGTATTGGAATGCGCGTATTCTCCGTCTCGCTCGATTGTTTGGACTCGGGATGTCTCGAATTTTTTACGAGACGTAATATGTGGCTGCCGACAATTATTGTAGTGTTCGGAGGAAAAAAAAAAAACACGTCGGAGCACGTAATACGAGTTACCGGTCGATGATTTAAAACGATTTCCACGGAACGCGGCTCAAAAATAATACGTGGTCACGAGATATTGTACACACGTATGGATATATTCGATCATCGTGAGCGAATAAAAAGGGCGTCGATCGTTATTTGTTTATTCCAATGCGGTCGCGTCTAATACATCTGTATAGGTATGTCTTATAAGAGTGGACTGTTTGATACTATATCATGTGTACGTGCTCGTGATATCATCGCGAGTGTCGCTGTAGTGCGTGACATTGTACTGACTAGTGGCAATATATGGTGGCAAAATATTAAATAAATCTTTACAAATTATGATTTTTAACTTTTTGAATTCACTTAATGGAGACGTTTATGTTCACTTATTTAAGAAGTGACAAAATCGCCTGGGACTGCAGCTGCACATTTTTCTCCTTCCGAGTGCTAACAGCTGTATCATTGCCCAATCTTGTACTCAGTGAGATGTAATGGTGAAATAACAAACTAAGACTGTTTCCTCAGGCTGAATTTGTTCCATAAAAAAATGGCGACCGGTTTGAGACGCCGAAAACGAGTTTGCTCCATTCAATTTGTAACCTGGTTGAATAATAAAAAAAAGTTTCTTACGAATGCTGTAGGCGTTAAAAATATCAAGGAAACAGTACGTGCCTGATGCAGAACGAAAATGAGTCGATGATTGTCGCGCGTCGCGGGAGAACCTCATCATCGTACGCGCAGTTCTCGCGCGGATGCTCCAACCAAGATTCGCACTCAGCATCGGACACGAATGAAAGACAACATCCATCGAGCGGACTTCGAAACGAATCATCGACACCTCCGCAGTCGTTTGCCACATCCTCGCGGGAGCGCGCGCTATCGTCCCATCGTCCCGGGTTTCCGAGGAACAACTGAGCCGATCGTCCACGCCGAGCCGGGACGCTCGATGGTTTGTTTTCCGTCTCGAGGGGAAAAACAAAAAAAAAAAATACGTCGCAAAGACGAGCGGATACTGTTTCGACGATGCTATCGGTGCCGGTGCAGCGCGCGTATCGAAACGAGGCGCGAAACATTATACGTGTACGGAGGCACGGGCTCGCGATCGCTATCCGTATATCATTTTCCCGACCGCCGCGGCCGATAAATTCCGACGGGCGCGTTATCACCGAGAGCCAAACTCACGCGACGCGCGCTGCGCGCGATGTGTTATAAGCAACTTGTCCGGTTTTGCGTTTCGTGGAAGGCAAGTGTAGGGCGCAGAGGGGGCGGCAACTTCTGCCGTCACGCGTCTATAATATAATAATAATAATAATAATAATAATAATAATAATAATAATGATACGTGATGTGGACCTGCCAACGGCAACTCGCGGACGGCAAAAAAAAGGTTTTATCGCGACGGGGGAGGTTAAGGGCAGAGCGGTTGACATTGGTACGGCAGTGCAGGCGCGCACGCATCATCCATCGTTGCGTGCGTCCAGTAAGTATCCACGCCCGGAGCGATGTAGCACATCGCTTGCGACTCTCATTGTACTTATAGCCTCGGCGCCTCGAACGAAAGCCGTTTCCCCGGAAGATTTTATCGCGATTTGAGTCCGTGTGTGCATCCTTGTTCTCAGCGTTGCGCAATTACAAGAGGAAGAGCACTGCAGTCGTGGAGGATACGTTTAGGTCGAGACTCTCCCTGCGCGATAGATACCGCGACTCTCAATGGCGTATAATATTACAAGTACGTAAGATGTTCTTTCGCGTAACGCACTGTGAGAGTATGATTATACGGTACCTGGTGCGTTTCCTGAAAAATGATCGAGGCTTTCCAAGAATGCAGGACACGATGAATACCAATAATCCATGTATATTATGCGCCAGTAAAAGAAGCAACGACATGCGAGCAGGAAAAGTGAATTAATTTTCGACAGTTGACGAGGGAAATTCAAAAATCGAACGTGGCTTGTACATGTGCACACATGAAAGTAAAGGTGTATACGATATAACTGTACTGTACTGATGGTGGAGTCTGGAGTGTGGACTAATTCAACGTTCCAGTATGAGTTGCGTCGGTAAACTAGATCCTACTGCCACCATAGGTGTGAACTCGGTGCTGCGCAGCAGTTGGCGTTATAGAAACTCGGGCAGCTCGAACTCGTATTCTCGTATACGTATGTATACATATACCCGGTAGAACCGATTTACGCCCGATAAGTGGGTTACTCATTTCGCTGGGTCGGTTTTCGCGCGGTAATGAATTATGCCTGTCAAGTTCCATACTTGCCCGACCGTTTAGCGGCCCGAAGTATCGTTTCCGCGCTCATAAGTGCCGCCCGGCACGGAGACCCGCGCGAGCCGGCCGATTATTCTGGCTTCTCAAAATCACAACCGGTTTACCGCGCGGCTGCAGTGCGCGTATCCGTACCGCACACGCGTGGCTATATAGGTGAGTACGTTACCCGTGCAAGCCTATACATGAGAGATCGTTCACGTGGAAATTGCTGGGCTGGCGGTGGTTGACGGGGCAAAACCAGTTTCGCATCGAAAGCGCGCAGCTAAATTACCTACCGCGAAAATCGTCATGAACTTACAGCTGGGGCCGAAACGAAGGTTCATTTGCATCGGTGCTTCGGGAAATTTCAGCAAGTATGCCTGCAGTGTACAAGCGTCCAGGTACAATAAACAAAATCACTTTATTATTTGGTGCTGCGTGTGCAAGTCACCCGGGACAATGTGAGTTTTGGACACAGTGTCACCTGTGTATAGTCTAAAATCGGCAATAATTTCGGACACTCTTGGAGGTTAAAAATATATATGGAAGGAGAAGAAGCTTAAGATTCAAACGAAAGAGGCGAGATAAGTGCACGCCGAAGCCATTGAAGAAGAAAAACAGGGGAAAAAGAGAGCGGAAGGAGTGGAGCAAGTTCACGAGAGAGTGAGAGTATAAAGTGTATATGCACATGATGGGGGGGGGGGGGGGGGGGGGGGGGGGGGGGGGGGGGAGAGGGGTTTCCGCAGATAGCCTACAGAATCTCAGCGACGAGGTGAGCCACACAGCAGGTGTTCCGTTCTCCCGCATTCTTGCTCGCTGCAGCGTTAACACGTGTAGGTAGTTGACAAATTATATATGTATATGCGTGCACGAACAACGTACTAACGTTCAAATACCCGCCAACGTTGCCCAACCTGCCACGGACGTCACTACTGCTATAGTTTCTTTCGCGAACGCAGGGCATATATTATATGTGTATTGCAGTGCCCAGTGCCCACGTGAAAACAAGACTGCATACACGCAAGAGAGAGAATCAGAATTAGTATTTATTATGGCTTAGGACTCTTGGTCCTTCATAGCCAAAATCTTTGTACAGTGCCTAATAATGGCTACATACATTAAGTTATACGTTGAGCTACATCAGTTACTAGATATGAAATCTCTTCTAAAAGAATCAGTTACACGTGACTGTTGACAGAATAACTCTTGATCTGATTGGTTGAGACTAGCTGAGAGCGGGAAAATTTAAAAACAAGATTTCGAAAAATTGAATCAAAAGTAATTTAAATTTAAAAAAATGAAAACCAACTGTTGTAAAATAGCTAATGATTTTATTTTTCTTAAAAAATAATGGAAATTAAAATGTTCGGTTAAAAGTTGGGGGTTGGCGCGCGAAGCGTGCAGGGGGCGGAGCCCCCTAGTAAGACTAAAGTACGATGACTGAGCCAGCAGCGCGTCATAAGGTCAGAACAAGAACGCATTCTAAGTTTCTAAACCACTGCTCTGCATGTCTGCACACTCTGTACTACATGCAGGCAAACATAGGGTACTTCTACATTAAATTATTGTTTATTAATAGTATAGTGATATTCCAAATGAATTTTGGTGTAAAAGTTATTCAAAAAAGGTAAAAAAAACGGTAAAATATTTCGAAAAATTTATTTTAGAACACTACTTTTGCGTAGTATTTCGTTCCGTAATAGGGCCATTTTATATAGTACCGAACTCATGTCGTACCGAAGTTATTCAGTCCAGACAACACCTCGAGGTGTGCGTGGACAGTATCAGTCTTAGAACTATATGATTTTGGTACACTATCAATATCAGCCACTGATATACTTACTGTCCACGCACACCTCAACGTGCTTTCTTTATTGTACAACGTCTTCTTTATCGAACGGTATAACATGTAAAACCGATGTTCTAAAATAGGTTTTGTGTGAGAAATATTTTTCATTGATTTTGGTTGTTTTCTACACCCAAATTCATAATGGTTATTAATTTACAAGTGATTTGCAATAGATTCATGCAGAAAAAACATGATTTTTTTTGGGGAGGGGGGGGGGCGAAGAAGTCCCAAACATAGCAGTCGTGTACTCTATTCTTATATCGCTATGGATGTTGGTACATTATAGCCGTGACTGTATTTGTTAAGCAAAAAGTATGAAATCTACTAATGAGAGAGGTTATGTTATGGAACCAGACAATAGGAATTAAATGTTCAAATTTCCCGCTTTACGAATTAAGTTCCGGCTAGTGTACACTAGCCGTGAAAATATTTGTTCAGCGTTAATTATGGAATTCACCCATGAGAGAGGTTATGTCATGTTATTGAACACGCCGCAATGAAGAACTTGCATTAAAAACTCAATTTGGCACATTAGTTAGATTATCAAAAATAGTGAACACGTATTTTATCTTTTTTTATATAAGCGAAAACTGACGAAGATAGATCATGCGCAAATTTTGGAGTGGAGGAAAATGACATTATATCGATACAAAATTGTGTACTATAAAGCCTAATGTATGCAAAGCGCTTCACAACTTTTTAAAAGGTGCAGTAATGTCAATATTTAAAGTTCTCAATCAATTGCGATTCTTATTCACCAGTGCGGCTGAAGAGAGGGGATAGACGGAACGGTACCAGCGTGAGTAACGGGATATATATATATATACGAACGGCTGTCAGTGTAAACACAACTTACACAGTCGAGTGTTGGCCTCGAGGGCAATTCCGAAACAGCGCCCCCAGTAGAAGGATTTGAGAACGATTGGTCATGATTAGAAGAGGACAGTACTATTATGCATATGCTTCCGACTCCATTCACCAGATGGCCAAGTCCCAAAGTCGCTTCTCTGAATAATTTTACTGTAACTTTGTTATGGTTATTTGATTCAGAATTCATTCATGTATACAATATCAAAGCGTTACAGTCGCGAGGGAGCGTTCGTGGTGAGCACGCGTGTTCTCGTTTCATGTGCGAGTTTTCTCTTTCCTTGTTCGATCTGCTGGTGAGTGTTGTGGCGCGAT
>JAPYYV010036640.1:0-10618 GCA_030522625.1 Copidosoma aretas | reverse complement strand
TACAGGATGATAGAGTGTTTGCGGTGGCAATACGTCACATTTTATGAGTCCATCAACTTGGGATACATCATTATTATTTCCTACCATCTCGTAACACTCGTCTCCAACAAATATTCGTAGATGTCCGATTGAAATTTTTTCCCGTTTGCAAATATACGGGTACAAAGAACAAACATCAACGTATTTTATTTTTTTGTTAGCTTGAAATTCATACATTTTCACGGTATTACCTGTACAACTACCAAAAAAGGCATCCTGAGGGTTTAACGGTTCGGTCTTTAAGGTTTCTTTAATTTCAATTATAAACAGTCGTAACCTCTCGTCATTGCGGATTTCTAGGTTAAGATCGCACTCCCACTTTTCAACTAATCGATAACCACTTGACGAAATTCTATCACTTATTCCTTGCGTTCTTTCGTATCCTTCATCCATCGATTTACCAGTAAATAGATTAATATCTCTATTGATTCTGTAACAGCGAGGACAACCGTGCCAAAAACATCCGTAAAACTAAAACACAATAACTTTGTGATTCTCATCGTGACACAAGGCACATAATCCATCAACAAGTATATTTTCCAGTAGTCTTTTTTCACGACCGTGTCCAGCGTGCTCGATAAAAAGATCCACGACTCTCCTTTACATCCAGTAAAACCATTGAAGAGTTTTAATAGATTGATTGTTGGTCCGTCGATATCCTTCAGCTAGTATTATTCCAATTAAAATTTTTTTTTTTAATTTTCATGTACACTTTTATGCAAGCCGAAGCTATTCTTGTGAATTCTGCAAACAGATCGACGTTTAATTTTTCAAAAGTTCTTCTAAAAGCCAAACAAACTTATCTTAAAATTTTTACATCTTGCTTGCAATATTTCACAATTTCATTTCTAAAATTGAGTACGTATCCATTGACAACATTTCATTGTAGCATTGTAAAAATTGTTCCCTTTCTTCACTATGCATGGAATCTGGCAAAAAATAGTATAATGCTTGTGAAGGTCCTTCGTACGCTTGATTCTCGGGTATATTAAACAAATGTGGAAAAATTCCTTTTTCAATATCTGGTAGATCATATGCTTTGACAAGCTACCTACTGGCATATAAAACTAATCAAAACTGTCTATAAGCTTCATGTTTCGATATTCCAGTAAAATAATTTTGAGAGCGTTTATTATAACCGTGGGTTTCACGCGATAAGCATAATTTTCAATTAAATATTTAAATACAAACTGTGCGTCAAAACCCTGAGCATTATGCGTTATGCAAACAACATTCTTAAAAAAGCGCTGATGAATAATAGTTAATTCGACTAATTGTTTAACGGGATCGTCAGTGAACACAAATTCACGAATACTGCAAGTATCACATCTGATTGCCGTGTCCTCGATATCGTGACACATGGGGCATGCTAATTGTACAACGCACAAATTTACAATGTCAATTTTTTTTTTTTATTTTCCAATACTGGTTTGGTTTGTTTCGTTTTGAAATAGTAATATATGAATATGTCGTTATCTGCTTTTTTGGATGCAGAAATCGGGTGAATATTACAAAGATGACTCATTGGTACCTCAACTTTGCACGTTTTACAAAACATGACACTACATACAGAATTTTTTTGTCTTTTCTTTTTTCAACCGTATACCTTTGCAAAACGTTTTACAAATTTGTATTATTTAACAAACACTGCTTTTTTTGTTGAGAGAACCTCTTTTTAAATGATTTGCATTACAGACAGCGCTGTAAAACGATCTATTGCATACCATGCATTTCGTAAATAAATCTGCTGCATTTTTACATGGTGGAGTTTGCATGCATCTGTGACATTTTTTGAACATCTGTGATCTTCGACGCGCCAATAGCTTTTGGTACATGGTATGCAATAACCAGCCCTGCCACATGTACCAAAAAATTTAAAATTAGTTCAAAATGAATTAAATTTTCATAATAAATTAATCTCAGCGTGAAATTAACTTATCCGTTTGTATCGAGAACCAAACGGGTCCCATCGTACAAAGGAGGTTGTCCATGACCGAAACTCCAAAATGAGTATACAACTATAACAGTACTCTGATTTGCAAAAAATAATTGAAAGTTGTCGATGTCATTAAGAGTGCATCCTGCAGGATTAATGTGCACGTTTGCCGAATTCATCAGCTATTTAGCTGCTTCTCTTTGAATCCGACGATTTTCGTTTCTGATACGATTTCAGTAATTGTGCAACTTACCTGATCGTATCTGACCCCTGACAGCATGAGTAAAAGCTGCGACTAACGATCGAGGTAGGCATGAGTTTTCATTATTTCTTATGGTCAGTATAGATCTTCTGCGTACTGATCTTTTTGTCAACGCTGGACGGCCGCGACCACTGATACCTTTCACTATTGCACTTCCTACTGATAGAGTATCATTAATATTAAAATCGTTGGAACTCTGTACTGTAGAATAGAAAATATTTCAGAGATCATCGACGTTAAAATTTTGTATTGGACGAAACGAGAGCCATATGGTCCGTGAGTAAGGTTCGATAAGTTGATTGTCAAACCAATAAAATCGTTTGGACCACTGTGTTCGCAAAGTTGATTATTGAGCCAATTATAAACGTCAACATTAGGTGGTGGTAGTGGTATTCTTCCACAGATTTCTCGACCTTCGTATCCAAACCGGGGGTAATGACGTACAGATGCATTTTCAAGAATGAATTTTGGTGGTACCCCTTCTCTATTCTGTAAAGGAAAGCCTACATATTTATCATTAAAGTTACTACATGAGGTGCAGTTTTTTTTCATAAGTCTCAACTTACCATCATTTTCCTCGCTTGTACTATTATTTGTCATAGTACTGTCATCACTAGATGATGTTAATTCTGATTTTGAGTCACTTTCATCTGAATCTAAATTGATAGAACATATTAGAAAAACACGTCATGAATACGTTTTTTTTTTAAATACGTAAAGCCGCACGCGACTTACCAAACGGACAAGATAGTACAGTCAGAGATGTTGAAACTTGAGGTACATCATTTTCATCGAACTGACTGCATTTTAGCAGTAGTTCATCCCCATCATTATCGTGATCATTTTTTTTACTACTAACGATTAATAATGTTATAATAAAACAGGTCGGCTAATCGTACAAAAAAAATTAACTTACGATAATGCTGTATGACACTTTTTATTCTCGCATCGTTGCGCCGAACTCCTTGATTAATAGGATTGACAACAATTTCGAGTATACGTTTATTTACAAAGAGCCACGTTTGAATAAATGGTTCACTGTATCAGCACTACAATGCAGAATTAGGAAATGCAATTTTCTACACAAATAGTCAATCGATAACGTTTTCCAATCGTTACTCCATTGTTTTGTACACATCGTTCGAAGGTAGGAGTCGCAAGCAAGCGCAACTCGCAACACGCACCTCAAAACGCTTAGCAAATGTGTCTTTGTAACTTCCTCCATCGTAAAAGGTTTACTGATAAAACTATGGACGATCGCTCCTTATTTACACTCCTTATATATGCACTTTAACTCTACTAGGACGAATGTCAGGAGAGGGGAACAATTTTTGGAGACAATAATTTTTTTTTCTACCAACGTGGTAGGAGCGGTAGTGACGACAAATCGGTCAGGGAAAAATATATGATAAGAAAAAGAACACGATATTAGATATGTACGAGAAATGAGAATTTCGAAAAGCATTTTTTTTAAAAACAAAGCGCAGCTGTATGTAATAGAATATGTGTAGAGTTTTCCGACAAACTGACTTACAAGACATCCCAACAGAGAATGTCTGCATGTGTAACTTTAGATGCCTGGACAAATTTTTCCGATGTAAGGATTTGTCGCGACACGAATTGTACTGAAAAAATGCAATTCCTGCAAATTTTGCATTTCACACGAGTAACCGAGTATCTTACACGATAGAACGCTGTTTTGGTGACGAAAAGATCGTATGTTTCACGATCGACATCAAAACAAAGTAAGGAAGAAGTACGTCTCTACATAAAAGTACATCTTGTTACTTGGCAAACTAATGACGCCTTTTAACTTCTATAATGTGATCACTGCGACGATTCTTCTCCTCGAGCATCACCGTATGTATTGTATTATATGTACGCGCAGGCACGCGCATGTAACTCTACACCCAGGAGCTTCGACAAATTAGCTCTGTGCTTAACTTCGTTCTGCTACACGTGAGAAAGAGATCTTGAAAAAATTTTTACGGTCTTCTTTTCCCCGCTGACAATCAGCATATTTTCATGAGAGAGAGATGGAGGGGAAAAGTTTGCTCATCAAATTTCATCTCTTAAGAATGTACTTTCGTACGACATTTTAATAATTCTGTCTCCACTCAGTTTGCTCGATGCTACTAACCGTGATGGACACGTCCATAGGGTAGCATCGTTTTAAAATCGCGTTCGGCCCCAGTGAACCTCCGCAAAGTGTAGCGCGCGTTTTACTCGTTGTTCCAATAGTTAACCCTTGTCTTGATAGTGTACGAAGATCAAAACGTCGTAGATTATTTCCATTTGTCTCCAATAGAGAAAATGTCGTGGTGGAAGTGTTATTGTGGAAGAGTTACTGCAGAAAAAAGTGGAAAAAACCTGCTGTTGGAATTTGGGTACGTTATTTCTAAATACTATAACGAATACAATTCCGCTGAGACATCTTGGTTGGCATTTATTTGATAAAAGTACACTGCACTCTGGGAAAAGTGTGGTGTGCTCTTACTCCCACTATCTCTTTATTCTATTTCCGTCTCTTTCTAATTAATTTTTTTTCTTATTTCTCTCTTATGCGATAGAAAGCTTTCGCATACGTGGTTGTGAGTTTTCCTCACATTTCTCTATTTATCCTACTTTCTTCCCAGATGCATCTCCGTGAATAATGACACACACACACATACACACACAACTTCGTTGCGCGACAATTCACATATATACCACTATGGGCCTGACCATATCGCACACACACACACACACAAGCACACACACACACACAACACCGTTACGCGACAAACAACATTATACTCTTTGGAGAAAGACGAAACCGATGAGTCAAGTAAAATGACTTCGACAGTCAGTGAGAGTACGAGAGAGGAGAGAGAGAACAAGAGAGGAGAGAGAAAGAGAGAAAGAATCGAGCATGCAGAGAGCGCAGAGTATCAGTATCCCCCCCCCCCCCCATTCTTCGTGCACACCTACACTATGGATGAGCCCAATGACTCCTGACCGCTCTAGCGCCTCAGCCAGAGGGGGAGGGGTTTTTTTTGGGTCTGTCCATAGTGTTGTAATAACTACTGTCACGTTCGTAATTTTATGAGTGAACGTATTAAATATCGACGCTATTGGAGCTAGTAGTGATAAAAAAGTCAGGCAAAGATTAAAATGTTATAAATGATCCTTGTGAAGATATAAATGCAAATAAAAAGTGAACTTATAATGATTAAGAAAGAATGCGCTGTAATTGTATTTACTTACGTACTTGTGCACGTCTATGTGATTGTGCGATACTAGTAAATGTATTGCAATACACTAGCCCCGTACGTAATTTTATTTATGTGCGTATTCAATATTGACGCTATTGAAGCTAATAGTAACGAATAAGTCATTTATAATGAAAGCTTTGGAGTTGCTTTGGCAAGAAAGAGACAAAAAGAAAGAGAACATATAGTCTGGATATGGAAAAAAAGTCGCTTAATGCAAAAACCGTGATGTTTGTCTAAAATATTCGAGCACAGAGTGCAAGTTAATCAAACATCAGACCTTTATTAGAAAAAAAGAGTAGCTATGCGACATCTTATATGATATTGTACGACTGGCTCGGTATAAGCAAAAAAAAATTGTATAAGGATGATTGTTTCCAGAATGCTGAAGGAAATTTGGTCAGCAAAGTATGGGGTAAGAGGAAAAATTCGCTGGATACGAGAAACACAACGTTCGAATAAATCATTCAAACAGAGAGTGCAACTTAATTAGTCAGACCATACGATTTCCCCTATAGATAGTAGAGTTGGCGGTTAAGGAGGCTCCCTCGTGACTGTTCCCGAACCTTGACCAGATGAATTTTATAGTTAAAAATGTGCTGAATACAACGGTTTAATTATTTATATCAGTTTCCCTGCAAAATTTCGAGATATTACTGATTTTACATAGCACTTCTTAACATAATTTCTTATGGCGGAGCTCGAATGCGCGATAAAAACATCCAAATAACTCGACTAAATCAACTATTGCCAGAATAAGAGTGCACAAGTCTTGTAGAAAAAAACCTCAGCTCTCAAATAATACGTTGAAAAATATTGGTTTCCGTGGAAAATTTCGAGATATTCTATTGAAAATCGATCCAGTCATTATATTTCCACAGGTTAGCTTATGTTTTGCTTGATTTTTGCTACGATGTGGGCTAGCATCCCTGCACGAAGGAGCCTCCTTAATAAGTTGTGTAGAAGAAAGTGATGCAACATCAGAACGATTTAAAACAAGTTGTTATATTAACTTTCCACGAAAACGAAGCGATAGTTTTCAGCAAAAAATATAACAAAGCCAAGAAAGGAATTTCATAACATCTGTATAAAATTTATTTCTGACGAAAGCTCGGTGATAGTCGTCAGCGGAAAACAAAACGGACATTGTTTTATATTTTTTATAAATCGCTGATCGACGTTGGTATACAACATTAAATCGTTTTGAGCGTGAGGATTTTTCTTTCCTGCGATAGCTGAACAGTAGTTGTCAGCGGATAACATAATGAATATTATTTAAAAGTTTTACACACTGCCAATCGGTCAACAAAGTTGAATCTGCGTTACTCTCTAGTATTCAAGAATGTGCTAATGTCGAGGATAAACGCGGGTCAATCCTATGTAATTGGATACATTTTAACTCTCACGGTGGAACGCGCTGCCTATGAGCTCTTTCACATAGGGATGATCGGCGGCGCGGGCGCTGGCCTTGCGGGCGGTCATCAATCAGCTAAATTCATATGTTGTGAAAAAAAGCTAAGCGTTTGCGGCGGAAATTTTACTCATTCCTTTCTTCTACAATCGGAAGCTTTCGCATAGGTGGTTGTGAGTTTTCCTCTCATTTTACTCCCCCCCCACACACACACACACACACACACACACACACACACACACACACTCACACACACATATACTTGTGTGTTGGAGAAATATTCATTTATGCGCAGAAAATTATGCTGAGTATTACATATTTCATTTTTTTACTTCTCTTAGTGGGATTTATACGACTAAAATCATTTAGCAATATGCTCTCGGAGGATAAAGAGCCTCCAAAAGCTAGGACCAGAGAACGCGCGTGAACCACATGTGGATCCGATTTTTCCGAGAGTACTGTTGCGACCGCAAATGTCTTTTTTCTAATTTTCTGGGGGAGTTTTCTTATCAGCGAAGTGATATTGTAATTTATTGATGTTCGTGTTAATAGGCTATAAAAGATATAGCATTTCTAGAGGAAAAAAGTATAGTATGTGTGAAGTGAAAGTTTTAGAAGAAATCAAAAAAAATAAACGTTACATGATCATACTGCAACGGATTAAATAGGTGAATATATCCATGGCATGTAATAATGCACAAAAAATATTATTCGGAATCCACTGAAACGAAAGGTAAAAATATTTATGAGATAATTTTATACTTACATATGTACGTGATAAACACAAGTCAAGTAGTACGGAAACTCTTACGATGCTAAACACGCGTCTCTTCTCGCTCCACTACATACATGTATTTTTTTCACATTATATGCCTTTTCGAGAGTATTGGTCTAGGTTCTTTCTGGGTGAATATTCTAATACATACACACACATATAAATATCCCTTCTTCTATTGAAAACATCTGAATATGTTACATAAGAATTTCTTGCAATCGAGAAAAATTGAAAAGTAAAAAGAGGGAGAAATAGCTATCTTTAATGGCGAAGTATTAAATTTATATATATATATATATATATATATTCTAGAAAACCAAAGGTGGGATTATTCTGCATGTGAGCTACGCAAGCGCCTACTCCCTCCTTAACACACAGACACACACACACACCAATACACAAACACAAATAAAAGCTTTCGTATTGGTGGCTGTGAATTTTCCCACATTTCTCTCTCCTCCCACTCTCTTTCTAACCACCTCTCTGAGACCAGTGACACACACACACATATACACACGTGCGCGCGTGCGGTCGATCTACACAGTCAACCTTCTGGTGTGTTAAAGTAATTCCTGACCGATCTAGCGTCGAGGCCGGGTTGTCGGGGTTTGTTTTGACGGGCCAGAGTGTCGCAGTAACTACTAAGGTCTTGAGAGATGTTTTGATCAGACACATTAAACGCTAGTTGGTCCGAAGTATTCAACCAGTTTAAGCCTAAAAGTTTTACTTCACTGTTTTTGTTTAAATAAGTTTTATATAATTTTGTTTTATTTGGAATATCATTCACGTTTATTACAAGAGCAGCGACATTGCTAGACCATCCATGCATTTTACAATTAGCCTATTCATTAATTTTAATAGCCTCAAAAATGCGACTACGAGTTTTGTCTAAAGACCGACAACTATCTCAGAAGTCATCTATGTAAGTATTTTCTATGATACTTCTATCTGTAGGCAGGAAGCAAGAAATAAAGTGTAAGGAATTTTTGTTTTTTATAACTAACGTGGTGCAAGGTGAAGATTTTGCCCCAACAATCATTTATGACATTCTAAAATTATTCGGCGTGGTTGAACGGTCCTTGTCTCTCTATTAAAATCGCTGAGCATCTCGATCCTCTTTGCGTATTTTTATTTTTAGAAATGTGTCTCTTAGGTCGGATTTTATAGCGAAAAAAAACTGTCAGAACCGCATTAGAACTGCCGGTGGATTTTTCAATAAATCTGGGCCTGTTAGAACAAAATCATTTTAACTGACTCCGGTTGTTTTTGCTGCAGCATAATAGATAAGGCACATTTTTCCTGGCTTGTTCATGTTAACGATTCCAAAATGAGGTAAAAACCAAAGTCCTTCGTTTGTGGGATTTTCTTAACAGTTTTTGGCGAAATCATTTAGAAGTAATCGATTTATTTCATGAGTATATAATACAGCATAGTCTGAATCGTGATCTAACTTCCACTTGAGAAGATTTAATCTTTGAATAGCCGAAGATTTACTATTAACAATATCACCCAAATTCTCTTTCCATAAAAGACCTACTTTCCATTCTACATTTTCGTAATGACTTGCATTTTCTAAAATTTCTAAGGCATGCTTATTTTAGGATCAATTTTAATTGTTTGATTAACACCTAACGATTCTAAATTAAAGTAAAATTTTAACAGTGTTTAAATTTTCATCGATCTTTTTTGAAATAGATTTTTTACTTCTTTTTTAGCTTTAACAATGTTATCGATCAAGACATAATGTTTTGCAAGCAAATTTCGGTAAATAGCCCAACCTTACAGAGAACAGGAAAGAATAAAAACATATCCTTGTAATTCGTGAGACTCTCTCGTGATAAGTAAATTACAATTGTCTTGGCCAATGAGCATCTCTGGAGATTTATTGTAACTAAAAATTATAACTCCTGTTTTTTGAAAACAATAATCAAGAAATTCAGTATTTGCTGTTTGCATAGAAAGAGCTAAGCTAGAAACGATTAGTACATTCTTGATCGAAAATTGTTTTTGAATGTCTGTTATCTTTTTATTTTTTTGTTTTTTTGTTCATTTTAGTCAATGCACCTCTACCTCCAAAGCCTCTTAATGTTGTATCAATATGAGAACAATTTGCACCAATTTTATCAAATATTTTTGAACTAATATGAGTATAAGTCGAGCCTTCATCGAGTAAAGCGCAAATTCATGTTTAAGATTGATTTCCGATTATGGTAGCTGGAATAATTTTCAGGTAAGTACGCCCATATAGTCAAATGTTTCTCTGTTTACGATGAGGGTTTGGCAAGTGAATGATCAAATTTGAACGGCTGATTAGAATTGATCTGTGACTCTGCATTTACGCACTTAACAGAATATTGCGATTTCGAGAAAACGAGTGTCATTTTTCTCTATGTTCATTTTTGCTAGGATCGCCAACTATGTGTCGGCCTTATAACGAAAATCAAACATAATCTAATGATATGCGGAAGAATTTTTTGAAAAATGCACTTTTAGTAATTGTGCCAATAGTAAGCAAGAATGAAAAAAAAAATCATCCCCGAGTGCGGTTTGAACACACGACCTTCTGTACTCCGGACAGATGCTCTTACAAACTGAGATATCGGGGCCATGAGTTCCACGCACTGAAAGTTCTGATTTATCTCATTCTTGTACATCATTAATATTTATTCTCCCGCAGAGTCCCACTCTGGCCAAAGACTCATATAATTGATTAGACACTATTAGCGCCTTCCGATTTGACTATTTTACTTTAGTAAGTAATCAGTGTTCCGTTGGAGGCGGTTTCGAGAAAACGAGTGTAATTTTTCTCTCTGTTAATTTTTGCTAGGATCGCCAACTATGTGTCGGCCTTATCTAGCTTTTATTAAATGAAAATCAAACAAAATCTAATGATTTGCGGAAGAATTTTTTGAAAAATGCTTTTTTAGTAATTGTGCTAATAGTA
>JAPYYV010036613.1:0-13180 GCA_030522625.1 Copidosoma aretas | reverse complement strand
TTTCGTGCAACGCGGGCCAAATTTGTTTTTTTCCCTCCCCGGTCTGTGCGTGTATACGAGCTGCGCGAGTTTCGCGGAAAGTTGATGTTGGGCAGACGGTGTGCGTTGGGTGGTGCGCGATAACGAGGCAAGTGATGGGGTTGTTTGCGCGGACGCGGTGCGTGCAGCTGCTTGTACTTTCTGGGTTGTTCTGTATAATTGAATTCTATGAGCCGTGACGAGCGTGCGTGCTTTGAAAGAAGTAAAATGCAACATCCCATATGTATATGACATCGTTCGTGGAAAAGTATCATTATGCTCGCGCGTAAGTACGAAAGGTATTTGGTGCACGTCGAGGACAAGGGAGTGTAATGGGAAGCCGAAGATGGTACGAAACTTGCTGGTTAGGCAGGTACATGCATACCTGTATAGCTCTCTCGATTGTTCTTCGTTAAGTTGGGGCTTGATGAAGTTATTAATTGGTGAGAGCGGCGATGTTTTGCCCTTCTGCTACTACTTCTACTATACTGTACACATTATCCCCCCTTGTACAGGTACAGCATGCAGCGAGCCAATATGTATTCGTTAAATAGTGCGCGAAGCGTGTAGCGCAAACTTTGAATTTTCGCTCGCAGCCCGAGGAGATTTCGCTGTTTGTGCTTTACTCGAGCGAAACACGGCGAAAGTTCCCTTCGATCGAAAAGAGGAGCAAAGACGGACTATTTAATTAATTTGTCGTGAGAGCTTCGTCGCGGAAACGCTTTTTCGTCCTCCCTTGGGCAAGTAATTCTCCGGGGATACGCAACTGTCTCGGGTCAGTGATTTTTCGTTCCGCAATTTCGAACGGCTCGATTGGTCGTGTAGCTGTTTTGTTGTTTGAAACCTGCTGCGCAAATTCACGATCTCGTTTATACGGTTAACGCAACGGTCCCTGTTTGTCTTTCATTATGGCTATGAATGTGCTTTATTATCCCTTCGTTATTTTCTGGTTGATTCGAAATTAGCTGAACTCGCTTGCGAGCGCTGTACATTGAATAAACAGAAGTCATTTTCTGGTACTCCATAATATGTTGGTAAGAAAATATCAGTATCAATCGAATGGCCTGATGTTGATTACGTATTGTACAATAGCAGTAGTGTTGGGTCATTTAATTGACAAGTCGCATGTACATATTATATACTCCTCGCTTGTTGCTAAAGTTATTCATTGCTGGGGCTCCACGAGCATTCGTCAATTTTAACGGTAATACGCGCAATAAGGTAATTTGTATTAATTGGACGCAACTGCTCCAAACATCGATCCAATAATTCGTATGCAGTCGTTGCTGTTTAATCCAAAAACTTGTTTACGCCCAAAGGTACGAGCGAAAATTATAACGCGCGGCCAATAATCGAGTTTCGCTATTGTTAATACAACGAGGAATGCCGCAAATATCGTCTGCATGTTCGTTATCGATCGCGATCGGTACTGCTCGTTTAATTTTCGAACGTTCGGTGAAATTATTACCGACGCAAAGTAAACGTTGTTCCATCGAATCGCAGAACATGTGTATTTGTCATCACACAAATAAAATTATTGATGATAAACACATCTGATTCGCGAACGAACAAATCTCAGCGACGCTCGAAAAGGCCATGCAGCACGTGTAATTTCCCGTTGCCCGTTTTTCCTAGCTCCCAATCGTGCGATCTCCGTTTCTCAATTTCCTCCTCCGTCCGCTCGCGAGTGTTTTCGAATTTTTCCACCGTAATTTGTTCTTATCCATAGTCTGCCCTTTTGCACACCCTCGGAAGCGCCAACGAAGAAAAAAAATCTACCCCGAGTCCCGTTGGTTCGAACTAAAAGCTCGTAGTAACGAGAGCTAAAAATGTTTTTCCTCGACGATTCACTGGCGTTCCGATGGCGCGGCTGCACAAAGGTGTGAATGGTCCGTCCTCGCTCGGTCGGAGCTGCGCGTTTTGATGTAGTGCATACGCTCGAAAGGAGTTGTGCACAATTGGTGGAATTCTGGAGAGTCGCGACGTTTTGAAAAAACACGCGTGCCGTCTTGGTTCTCGGGCCGGACAGTTGAAATATTTTCGATGTACGTCGTTGCCCCGATTGTCAATAATTTTGTTTTTTACAGCAGCCTTCCCGAGTTCAGAATATTTACATCAATTCGGTACACATGAATCAAGCAATTGTTTGAATTTAGCATTCGAGAAGGCTCCTAAAGATGAGAGGAACGTAACGCCGTCATTGAGATGGCACAGATTTATAACAACAACCGCCAATCGTTTCATCATGATAATTTTTATCACCCATCGCTGATATCGGTATCACCAATTACTACCCTGCATGCTCCAAAGTATCAACGGGAGGGGTCGGGTGAAACAGAAATAAAAAAACTGGTGGATCGTTAAAAAAACTCACCGTAGCCCCGCAGTCGGCCGGACAGACGCACTTGGCCTCGCCGCTGGCGTCGCTCTCGCACTTGCCGTAATGGTCGCACTTCTTGTTCTCGCAGCCGTCTGTAAACAGAGCAGAGCAAATGGCTCTCAATCGCGATCGATCGATCGAGCTCCCCTCCCCCCGCCCCCCGCCTGACCATCGACGACTCCTTTTGTTGGCCGAGGCTTCTTTTTCCCCGGGGCTCGTCTCGGCTTATCTCGGGACTCTATTGTGGGCCGGGTAATTAATCGCCGATCGCCTGGAAGAGTGCCCGTCTCGAACTTTCGCGAGGACTCCTCGAGACGAGCCTGCTGATTTTGTTGGGCCGTCGGTTTTTTTAAATCTTTTTTTTTTCTTTCTTTTTTTTCGCTATCGAGTTCGTTTCTTGGCGATTGAGATTGTGAATATTCATAATGGTCGGAGATCAATTGCTTTCGAGTGTATTACCGGAGAGAAATCTTATTTTTTATCACAGCTGCTGACATAGTTCGATTGGTCGAAGGTCGAAGATCGTTTTTACACGCTTTTAGTTGGATTGATTTCTTGTGCCTGTCAGTGGTGGTAGGAGGGATGAAATCCTGCGATCGATATTTCACTAACTTTTGGATTGGAGAAAATAAATGTTTTTTTTTTCACCGGAAATGATTGTTATGGATAAAAATACAATATTGTGAAAGCATATTGCACTAATTTTATATTTTCATTGAGTTATTGCAAATTGAAAATCGTAGAATTCGAATACAGATCAGATTCCGGCACTTGATGGCTCGTCTTACCTTACTCGACTGTTTCTACTTAGTTTCGCAGACAACAGACTTTTCGAAGTTACAAGCCAAAATACTTTTAAGTAAAAAGTTTAGAGTGAAATCAAGAATAAAAAAACATTAAAATACGCTCTTAACAATGATGCGAAAAGTATAAAATTATTTGTTTGAAAAAAGCGTGGATGAGTCTTGCACGTACAGTTAAATAGTTTGGTGATTTTCGCTTCCGCCAATCACGCATACGGTAAACAATTATTCTATTCGCTTCAGTTTACTGATGAAAGCGTATCCTTGTAATTTTTGCGCATATTTTTTTCATATCATAGAATAGGAACGATACGAGTCTTTGAGCTTCCATGAAATACTTCCCAATCGCACACTCAAACTCCATCAATAGCCACTGTAACTTTCGACGAAAGAAAATCATTCCTCCAACAGTTCCCAAAAAAAATTCTCAATCATAATTTCGCATCCTCTGAAAACCCGAGCACCCCGACGATCGTCCCTCTTCCACGAAACGCCCCCCGCGATGCATCTTCCGAATATTTCAACTCCCGCCAGCCCGAGAGTTGATAAAATTAACAAGATACCTCGCGCGCGCGCGGCAACAATGAATTCGCAATCTCGGTCTGAGCTCTCCCACATCCCGCAAGTAAAATGTTTACGCGGGATACAGTGCTCGCGCGCGAAGGCGGAGCTTAGAAAGGGATCACCGCTGCGTACGTACAGCGGAACAGACGCGCGAGCCGGTGCACCTCCGCCCCGCGGAACGGCGGGCCGGGCGGGGGCCCCCGGGGGTTCCTCGGGAGGCCCGGGGGGGGGAGGGGGGGGGGGGGGGCGAAGGGGCTCCGCGTGCGCGCGAGGAAGGGGGAATACATGCTGCGCGGATTTCTTCGACAGATACGCGCCGAGGGCGAGACGGGCTCCGTTGTACCGTTCGGATCGGGATTTATTGTATTTTGACAGCTCGGGGATCGCGCGGGGGCTTCCGTTGTTCGCGCGTCGGAGGAATTTTCGAGGTACAGACGTGCAGGGGTCGTGGAGGCGACGGGGTGAGAACGAAAGACAGTTTGGAATCGAACGTTCCGGAGCTTCTCGTTATTCCGTCCGTGCCGCGGACCGACGTTGCGTAATTTTGCACAAACGTCCGATATCCTGCCCGAATCCCTCCCGAAACTGATCCCACGTCCACTTTTTCCCCCACCCTCGTCACCGCGAGTCCCGCTACGATAAAAGTCCTCTCCAAACACTCGTCACCCTCGAAATCCCCGATCCGCCGAGGGTCTGTAGTAAGGAGCCCGGCCGCCTGTGGAAATGCTGCCTACAGTCCGGAGCTAAACAACAACAAGAACAACCGACAGTGACGCGCGTGACATCAGCAGCCGGTCGGGACGCTCATTTTCAACGCAAACGCACTTGGACGGATGCAAATGTATACGGCCGAGACTCCCCCCGGACGCGGCCGACGGGCACTCGTGTGCGAAATAGTTGCCCCGGCCTCGCAGCTGCGGCTGAAAACTCGGCGATTTGCGCGCGTCTGAAATCAGGTGGTAGGTGGGCCTGCTTTTGCAGTCTTCGTAACTGTCGGGAGTGTGCTCGTTTCGCGTCCAGCCGACCGACCGTGCAACACTGCCGATCGGAATTCGGAAAATTTCCCCGTCAAACACCGTCCGATCGAGCGGGAGGGTTCATCGGCGCGCCCCCGTCGATCGAACGAAAAATTCCGGGCGGAGAAAACTCATTCGCCCGCCACGCGTTGGCCCCGTGGAATTTCGACGCAGCACTTAGGCGCGCCCGAATTTTTCCCGCGGTCGTCGCCGAGCGCCGGGGGAATTAATACTCGCGCCCGGGGGAGAATCAACGGGACGCTCGAGCCACGCCGAAAGCCGTTGAAAGAGCTCGCGGGCGGCGATGGAGCTTTCCATCGGCCGGGCTGCATTTGATTAGCTCGATCGCGCGCGAGGGCGGGGCGCTTATTGAAGAGCCAGTGGTGAGATTGAAAAAACAAACCACGAACCAACGGACAAACGTGCAAAACGAACAGTGGTATCGAGTTAGTTTTGGTGTGTCTCGATATTTTAGTCGATCTCACAGGATGGCGAGACTCCACTGTACGCGTGCACCGGGTGAATATTCAATGTAATCCCGTGTAAAGCTGGTTGGAGGTAAACTTACTGCACTGCTCGTGGTACAGGATGCGTATTTCACGCTTGCGCTGGCAGGCCTCGTAGCGGAGCTTGCACTCGTTCGCATAAGTGATGCCGTCGTCGCCGCAGACGGGCTTGAATTCGTTAGTGCAACTGGGACAATCGCAGTTGGCCTGATCGCCCTCTTCCACGCACACTGCGCCCCACTGGCAGATCTGCGAGGAAACAATTCATTTTTTTTTCTTTTCATGGTTTTTTACCAACACTAATTATAATTCGAAAAGAATTCTCGCGATGACCCTATCTGAAATCTTTCACGAAAGTAGGTATTTTTTTAAAAATACACAGGTACAATTTTATCATGTTTTTCCTTACCATTAAGCACCACTTTTTTCGTGCGACAACGTCTATTTGTCATCAGATCCTTACAGAGAGCTTTATTAATTATTAAAAATTTAGGCCTTTTGCGAGCAAAGAGCTTTTTCAAGTATTTGTATGCATACTAACTTGCGCAACAAGAGATAGAGCAAGAATGCGTGCATTGCAGTTTAGAACGAGGAGAGAAGCTAAACGCTCACGCCTCCGAGTTCCTCCGCTGGAACAAAGGAGTTCGTTGACATACGGGTCAAGATGCCAGGACTGTAGGCGAGGAAACTAGGTCGTCGACATATATATTGTACGCCGGGGCTCTACCGTCAGTTAAAGAGGGAAGGAGAAGAAGAAATGAAAGAAACAAAGAGAAAATAGCGCGAAACTAAGCACGATGTAACTTATGATTTGGTCCTCTACATACATATATATATATATACATACGACTTTACACCAGGCTTGTGCCAGATGTGGTTTAAAATGGGATAAGAGCATCCCGATGGGAAAACGGGGGGATTTTTCGAAATGGGATAGAACGAGAATCTTGTCTTGTCTCGGAGATTTTGAGAAGACCGGAAAGCTCCGAGATGTTTCGAATGCGATGAAAATGGTTACTTCAATACTGATTTCCCTAAAGCTTATTCATATCTACGAATAAACAATTTTAATGCTGCGTAAATTAAGTGAATATGCAAACATGTATATTACATTTTTTAATTTTTAATGCAATCTTTGATATGTCTTATTTCATCAAGTTTCAACAAACTAATTCGAATAAATTTGAAATTTGGAATCTTTACAGCATGAGACACGAAACTTTATTTGTACTTACTTATTTATACTAATATTTAAGAATTTTTTTTGAAATGATAGAATACCGTTCGTACCAGAATTTTATTCGGGACAACGATAAATTCTGATTGTTCTGAAAATCATACACCGATGGTATTCTTATTATTACTGCTGCTACTACCAATAAGATTATTATTGTTATTCTGTGAGGTGGAGAAAATAGGAAAAGTCATAAGCGCGCGTCGCGATAATGACCCTTGAACCATCATTTTCGTCTATTATCATAGGAGGAAAGAAACGATGGAGGAGGAGAAAGGGAATGGGGAAAGAAGAAAAAGATCTTTGATTGGGACAAGTGTCGAGGGTTCGAAGAAGTAGCGTTGAAACTAGTTGGTATGGGTTATTGTGCTAGATCTCGAGAAGATGCCTTTTCTTTTTTTTCTCATCATGGTAGTGTTTTACATTTTTTTTTTTCTACTTTTTTTCGTGTACAAGCTGAATATTTAACGATACATTTATTTTGTGAAAATGTCGTTGGCAGCACAACATATAGGGTGGTATAAGATTCAAACTTTATCTCGACGAGTCGAAGTTTTCAAAGTTATTTCGAAATCAGGTGAGACAGTTGACCTCATTTGTTTGTGGTCTGAATGGGGGTGATTTTAATCGTGCAGATTGAATTTTCTTTACCGGGCCGAGGATTTTACGCATGAGTGCTGTAATTTTGCCAATCGTGACCAATATTCCTCAAGAAGGTGGCTCTTGGCGTTTGATTAAAAATTTCACCGTGACCTCTATAATTAATAAAATTCCCTTTGTCTCCGACCCACTTCTCGTTTTCAATCCAATCGGTTTCTTCATCACCGTTCTACAGCTCGGAGAAGAAAAAATCACAGGCTCACTGAAAATTTGTTCTTTCAAGTATCTACTTTTCGTGAAAACTTTGACAAAATTATTCGAAAAAAGATATCGGCAGCTTGGGAAAATAAAGGGCTATCCCGTTGCGAAGAAAAATGTTTTTTTTTACCGAAACATCCTCTCATCGTATACACGCCGCGGAGACTTGTACGAAAAAACGACAAATAACGAAATCTTTAAAAAAAATACACGAAATAGCAGTACAGATTTCAACGCACATTTATGCAACAGGAGACGCGCGCGGAGTCTTCTCCTTCGCCTCGCGCACCTCTCAGAA
Source organism: Copidosoma aretas (assembly GCA_030522625.1). Lineage (NCBI taxonomy): Eukaryota > Metazoa > Arthropoda > Insecta > Hymenoptera > Encyrtidae > Copidosoma > Copidosoma aretas. Next base: position 5,503 of record JAPYYV010036613.1, on the reverse strand, counting down.
ACCATCCCCGACGTCGAATCAGCAGCCGCTTAGCAGCCTTCGAGCGGACGTGCACCGATCGTACGGATCGTACACGCGCATTTCCGAGAGGCGAGCGAGCCAAAGACTAAATACACGAGCCTTTGACGAAAATCTCGCTCCGGTGCGCGACGAGCCCTTGGCAATTCGGCCGATCACCGATCGAGTTATCGCGCCGACCCCCTTACTCGCGCCCGATTAACCACCTCCTCGCTTCTCTGCTGCTGCGTGTGATCGAGTTTTCTTTGGGAATCGGAGAAACGGATGGTACTTTTATGCGTACCTTTGAAAGGGTATCGCCGGAAGATTTCTCCATCTTGGGGCAACCTGATGTTTTGTTTGTACGTAGATGAATCCCAGATCGCTCGTCGATCGAAGGAACGTGGTGTTTGTGCATTCGAGATAAGAAACAGGGGGGAGCCACGAACCTTCTCGGTGCAGGGGCCCTTGGAGCCGCAGGTGCCGACGTAGGCCACCTCGATGCCGCTCCTGGCCAGACAGGCCTGCCGCCTGAGCTCGCAGATGGACATGTAGGTCGTGCCGCCCTTGGCGCAGATGGGCTTCATTATCGGCTCGCACGCCGGGCCGCACTCGCACTTGGCTATGCCGAAACGATCGATCACGCACTGCTCCTGCGGCTCGCACTTGGCTCCGTCGCACGGGTTCACTCCTGCGCAGACAACGTGACGTTTTCTCTCCGCTCTCTCTTGCTCGGGACTTTTTGCTCGGGCGCTCGTGCCGCTCCCCCGGCGGTTTCTCCCTCGTCTCTCTTTGGCTTGGTTTTTTTTTTTTTTTTTTTTTTTTTTTTTTTTTTTTTTTTTTTTTTTTTTTTTTTTTTTCGAGCGTGATGATGATGATGGTGGAGAAAGTCACGAGCGAGAGAGGACGTGATCTCAATCGTGCGTGACGACTATATTCATAGATCGTGCTATTTCGAATTCGTCAGGTTTTACGTGTATTAAAAAAGCCTGAATAGAGCACTGAGCCTCGTGCGTTGCACGAGTCCTGGTTAATTTTCTTGAAAAAACAGAACACAACCAACGACAATTATCCACAAGCACCCAACGGTACGGAATACGATTAGACACAAAAAGAACCAGCACCGGAACAAACGGCGAGGCCAATAACCCAAATACGTCAATCGGGAGAACTCACCGGAATCGCAGGCACCTTCGTAGACGGTGCGCAGCTGGACGCGCGACCGGCAGATCTCGAGCATCAGGTTGCACTCGTTGGAGTAGGTTTTTCCGTCGCTGCCGCAGACAGGCTTGATGTCCGGGCTGCACTGCTCGCTGCAACGGCAGGCCGGCTGTCTCGAGTCGTCGAGCTGGCAGATCTCCGGCCCCGTGCACTGGACTCCCGAGCAGGGGTCTGGAAACGTAGGAGAGAAATGGCTCTTTATCATCCGTTTTTGTTTTTGTTTTTTTCCCGGTCCTTCCCGATTCGGAATTTTTAACGGAGTTTCGGGGCGTCGGCGGTGTATAATTGTAGCGAGTTAAATGGTCGAGTGTTTCTCTTCGAAGCTCGCTCTAATTGGAGACGAACGCCACTCCCCACGTCTCCAATACACACGACAGTGTAAGATGAATGTTACGTGCGTATATATATATATACGTAAAAGCGGAACGATTTCGCGACATTAACGAGAGATGGAGGTGAAGGGAGAGAGATAGGGACTGCAGCCTCTCGGCGAATCTCATTATCCGTTCTCCTCCGTGACTCTTTGCGCCCTCGCGAGCTTGCAATTATCTTTCTTCGGAAGGTGCGAGGGTGTAGGGCAAGATTGTCGAGAAATTACACGGTATTCTCGCCCTCCTCTTATATACGGGAGACAGTGATTAATAACCGGCGCGCGGGTGAGACGGCGGCGGAAGATCTGCCGGTGCTGTGCACCGGGCTGTGACCGATATCGGTGACGACGACTACTGATGCGAGGTGTTGGAATGAGACTCTGGCCTGCTGGGGGATGTGACGAGGGTTTGTTTTTTTTTCTATCTTTTTTAAATAAGGGCTTGATCGCGGGGATCGTTGGTCGTTGGCGGGGGGGAGGAGGAGGTGAGAGTGAGCTTTTTTCATGTAAAATCGGGGCGTACTGCTTATATTTTTTTATAATTTATAATTATAAAGGAAAATTCGTCTGATAATGAATAAAATAATGAATCGGTTTGTGGTAGAATAGCGCATGGTTCTGAAAATAACGAGCAGTGGTTCGAGAAGCGAATCGATATGCTTGCGATTCGGCGGATTGGAGATTGAAACCCGATTTCCGTCGAGTGTAATGAGCACCCCTATTAGTGGATTATCCGCATTGTGTACGCGTTTCGTGAATTTAGAAATTCGTTGTCGAATAATGGAACTCGCCTCGCCGCGGGTGTATGGAGTTGAAAAGGAAATCGATGAGAAAATAAAATTAAAAAATAATATTCAGAATGATTTGATTGCTGACAAAGGAAGGTGTATGAGTTGATTGCTCTCTTTTCCTCATTTTTTCACAAAAATTGAACTTTGCCAGTCGTTCTCTCATACGAAATCTACCCTACTGATCATGGTAGCCAGCAGTACTACACGTTGTTACCGTCACAAGGGAGGAGTAAACTGATTCGCATGTGATTCAAGTCGGAGCCTCCTCGTTGTTCAAAAATCCCTCCACACTGCAAGTCAATTAATTTCTCTGAACCCCTCGAAGATTAGTTTCGAACTATCTTGAAAAATGCCGTTGTTGGATCATTCACTTTCATCCTCGCCACGTTTCGCGCCAAATAATTCGATCCATGCAAAGCAAAAGCGGGCGGCACCAAGCCGTAAAACCCAGCTCGAAATTTCCCAAGCAGCAACGCGCCCGGCCAATCCCATCCGTACTCCCACGCATCCCCCGCACCCCCGGACTCCCAGTTCACCCGGAAAGCCCCGGCCTCGGCCGCACGAGGGGTGGCCGCGACGGGCGGCGATATTAGTCAAAGTTACGTATCGGACGCTCCCGCGCGCGTGCGTGCACCGCCGGCCGGGATTAAATAATCTTCGCCGGAAGGAAGGAAGTTCGGACTCCGCGCGTACGTATATATATACACACCCCCCGGACCCACACATTTGCGCAGCGCCGGGGCGTCGAGGTGTGCTCCTTCCCCTCCCCGTGGCGCCGGCCTCGAGTTACAGTCCACCGGAGCGGCTAAACTCCTTCGCCCCGGCACGCGCGCGCCCCCTCTCTCTCTCTCCGGCAGCTCTTCTTTCGTATTATAACCCTCGCACGCGTGCACACCGCTACTCCCAGGAGGGTATCAGCTGACCCGCGGCAGCGGCTCGGAGCTAGCTCGACTAATGGAATTTCGCCCGTTCGCGCGTGCACGTATACAGGCTAGACGGGGGGGTCGTAGCAGAGATAGTGCAGTGCGCCCGCACGAATATATTACATATAACTCGGGAGCTTTCCCGCTTCCTCTGTTTTCTCGCCCCCGCGCACACGACACACAGGTATACAACGTGCATACCACACACGCGAAACTACTGTTTCCCTCTCCCCTTACCGAGATTTCGCGTCTTCGGTGTGTATACGTGTACGTACTCGGCTTCGGGGAGTTTTTGCCGGATCCCCGGCTCGAGGCGCGCCTGCACACTTGTCGACTTTCGAGGGATGGTTTGCATAGTTTGCGGCTTTTCTTCCTGGTCCTTTTGGAGAGGAAGAGAAGAAAAGAAGGGGGGGGGGGGTGGACGATAGATCGCGCGTTCTGCTCTGATTGCAAGCGCCCCGGGCACCTCCGCGGAAGCGGAATGCCGGGGGTCGGTCAGAATTTCGTTTGGCGCACCGCGCGAGTCTTTGGCTTCCGTGGCTGTTGCTCGCGGACTACGTCGCGCCTGTTTTGAAACTTATGTGCACGTAACAATGAATTAGGCGTGAGATCGAAAAAGTAAGAGGAATACAACGATCAAAAAACTAGAAATTTGTTTGTACGATGCAACGACGATTAAAAATAATAGATGAGGACAAATCTTTTAAATAATTCACGATTTTTGTTGCGCTTTGTGTTGACGCGTGCTGTATAATAGTCTTCTGTATGATGGATCACGGTTTACACTATGTGACTCCTAGAACACACAAGTCGAAGGAGAGAATCGAACTGCACTCTTGGGTTCGGTTGACGAGATGTCTGCTGTGTCACTAGGCCAACTATGACCTCGTGCGTTACCGGTATGCTAGGAATGTAAGAGTTAAGTGTAAGACGTTGGAAAAAGAAAAACAATACTTTTAAAATAATGCATTTTGGAGATAGAGATTGTTGTTTTTTTTCCCCATGGTATTTGTTTACCGATTAATACACGAGAATCACGCTCTTTATCCATTTATTATTAACATGGATTTATGCTGCATAGACTTTGGATTCGTATATTTGATAAGACATGCATTATCATGATTAGGCTATCTATAAGCTCTCATTAAAAACCTAGACTCACGCGAAACAGATAGGAAAATCGAGTAAAAAACTTCCAAGCGATACCTGCGGCTCCTCGCGGAAATGACAATTACCCGGGACACCCTTCCCTTACCCCGGAAGGACTCCGTTCGGCATTAGAGAGGGTCGCGCTTACGCAACATTAGGCCGCAGAGCTCGACCCCGGCTTTTTTACATATCCCTCAAAGGAAGCCCGAGAGCGAGAGAGAGGGAGGACCGCGGCCCTAAGAAACTTGCAAACTGCCAGCACCGGAGGGAAGAAAAAAAGTGGGGCGCGAGAGCGCGAAACACCGCATAATCACCAGACCACCCCCCAAAGTGGGAATTCCCCCCTAAATCATATCCTGGCTTCATATGCATAAGAAAGCCCGCGCGAGAATCAAACTCCTTTTTTTCCCCCCCGAGGCGCCTACAAAAGAGCAGCAGAGCCCGCGAGTTGGGCCCTCTGTACCGGCCGCGGACTGGCAATTTCGCAGAGTGCGAGCCTAATACGTGGGCCGCACGCAAGAACCGGGGTAAAAGCTGCAGAGCCCGGAGGTTCATGCGGCCGTTACGAGATACGCGAGTATTAAGAACAAAACGGGCGATGTGGGAGTAAAGTGTGCGGCGTTTAAATTTGTCGAGTACACGACTGTTATAGCTTTAATTTAACAACTCTTTTATAGAACGTTCTTTTGGAGAGGCCAAGACGCTTTGGAAGGGGTGTACACATATATTTGTAACACGTTATTAAAAACTGCGCTGTTTAAGTTTCGAGCGAGGTTGTCAATTATTCTTTAATGCTTATTAATTTATTTATATGTACATTATATCATAGAATAACTAAATGTGAAGACATTATTGTCAAATAACTTATTATTTTATTACACTATATACGTGTAAGTTATTAAAAACTACTCTGTTTAAGTTTAAAGTGTAAGATAAGTCTACTTACGAAAGACAACCCGAACAGAAATAAAATAAGGATATCCTTACTTGAAATCAGGGCCTGATCAGTCTCCGTGATCAGTAACTGATCAGGCTTGTAACGCATCATCTAA
>JAPYYV010036609.1:0-15012 GCA_030522625.1 Copidosoma aretas | reverse complement strand
CCCCCCCCCCGGCCACTGTTCATTGTCCCCGGAATAATGAATCAACGAAGGATAAAGGACAGGCGGCCGGCAGAGCCCGGCGCGCGGTCGCCGATAACGAGGGGACAAAAGGAGCAGCGCCGCGGAAGCACCGGCCGACAAAGGGCCTCCTCCTCCGTCTTGGCTGCTGCTGCTGTGCATGTGTTTCTCCAGTGGCTTCCTCGGCCGCTTCTTCCCCCGGCCTCTCCGCGGGCTATTGTGTCCGTGCGTCTGACGCGGGGGGGGTAGAGTCCGAGTCGCAGGGCGGAAGTCGAGCAGTGTCGGATGGAGGAGGGGGTGTGCAGCGTCTTCGCTGGCGGATGGGGGGAGCATCGAGGGCCTTTAATAAACGCGCCGCCTCGCTGCCGGGTATTATACGAGCCTCCAGTGCCGTCGTCGTCGTTGTTGTTGGCGTACCCCCGCGATGATTGCGGCTGTATGGACAAGTCTCGGCTGTCGTCTCTGTTCGGCTTTGGAATGGCGGTTCTCGGGGGCGTCGGGCTGTGGGGCGGGAAGGATGACGTCGTCGCTCGGGAGGAAAAAGGTTGCGATTCGGCGGAACTCGATGGTAGGTATTCTTACGCACAAAGGGACGAAAGCTCGGATAATGTTGGGGGCGATTCCAGACGATGGTACCTTTCTTCGAGCTTTTTTGAATTCGTACCTTTTTCCTGCCAAGCTGTTTCGAATGAAAACATGATTCGTGGCTGATGTAGAGAGTTTTTTTTTTTATTTCGCAATCGCTGTTCGTCAGTCGAACTTTATCGTTTTTAAGTCCATAGCTTCAGTAGCTTCGAACAAGTTAAACAGTACTCATCAGATTTTTAACGTCGTATGCAACGTTCTTTGTTCATTCAATTCGAATTATATCCAGCAATATTAAATCAATCGCAACTAATTTAGCGTACAACTGTTTAACGTAATGAGCTTGATTCGAGCGATTGCTCATAATATTAATTATGGTAATGGAATTCAGGCACCATACATACTTACATCAGAATGAACGCATTGTTATAGCATAAAATTTATACCATTTTTGTATTTTACATTTTTTGATCCTCACTCGTAAACGTTGGTTGGCCAAGTATTTACGATGCACTCCAATGCATGCTGAGATCGTCTCTTTAATATTCAACTATATGCTAACAATACACGTGTACCACACTATTTATCCTCTGCGCTAAGGTCTGAGGTTACAATAAATATATTTATACTTATAAATCCTGTTTTCTAACTACTTAAAAATACATGAAAAATAGGAATCCATTATACAAACTAAATTGAAATAGCAATAATCTTACCGCAATATTGCATAAATAATATCCTACACATAAATATTTGTTTTATAAATTCTCTTCATCGAGTTGAATTATAAATATACATATTATTATATACTCGAGTTTAATACAATCTAACCTATTCAATTTCATTGAGGATGTTATCGTGGTATTTTGTTTTTTCTGATAAAATCCTTCTTAATATTATGACACTCGTTTGAACACTACAAATCACATACAATCCCAAATTTCGGAAGACTCTTAGTTTTCGAGAAATCAAATCGCAAACATGTTCAAATCAAACGGTGGCTTTTAAGAAAAGATTGTCTCAAATTGGTTGCCCAAAGGTACGTTTTTATACATCAAACTCATTTAGCCTCTTACAAAATTACATAAAAATACGCCATCTTATTGAATTTAATTTGGCCTACCTTCATTTGTGCACAGCCATTCATATTACCACAGGTCATTACAAAAGACCAATAATTTTTGCATTTCCAAGAATTTTTCTAAATATAATGCGTGTACGTCACACTATAGAATCATTCATACGTTCGGTACAAAAATACATATCAATAACTTATTTTCGAGATACAGTGTACCACCACGACGACCCCCTCAACAAAATCGACGCACTTGCGGAATCACGTGCGAGCCCGAAAGAATTTTCGCGACCATTACCAAGTAGCACGAATAACACCGTCAAGTGTCAAAACTCGATTCCCCCACCCTCCACCTCCAAAGAGAATCAAGCGCTCAGGGAAATTTCTCGAGAGCGGCAAGTTCATCAGTCTTAAAACGAGTATAAATCCCTCTTAATAAGGTACCCCTCCCCCCCTCCTCCCTTGTCGTGTCTCCAAAGTTCCGCGTTAATCCTTCTCTCTCTCCCCTCCCCTTTGGTGTTCCCGCTCTTTTATCCCCCCCACCTCCGCGCACCATGTCGCCCGATCGCTCGCTGACTCGAACTACTGAAAGGCCCGTTAACGTCATCCCCAAACGCGCGCCGGGAAACAGTGCGTCACTCGCAGCGCCGTTCCAATTAATTTCGCCCTTCCCGCCGATTTCAAAATTCTCCCCCTCGCCCCTCTTTGCATTCAGTCCGATCCATGCGCGTCCCCCCCCTCTGTCGCATGCGCGGGCTTCTCTAATCCTTGGGCCGAGGTGTGCGGGTCTGTGTATGTATATATAAATGTATAATGTACGTGGGCGAGGCTTGAGCCGGATAGATGGAAAAACGCGGCCGTTCGTCAATGTCACGTCGGTATATCTCTGTTTCGTCCCCGGCGCGTAAAGTATTATTATTGTCATCGTCGTCGACGCGCGAGAGCTTTTGCACCGCACCGTCCTGGTTTTCAAAGGGCATAGTAGATAATACACGTTCGTGGCTGTTTTTGAGAATTATTTTGCAGTGTGCCGAGAGAAGCGAAATATCGTATAGAGATTGCCAAGAAATTTCGCTGAAAGTTACCAAGGAATTTTATTCATGGTTCAGAAACTTGTTTCCTCCAAAACTACAGAGCCTTGGCAAAGATGTTCAAGATCCACGTTTGCATTCGAAAACAGTCATAAATCTCGAAAATATAGCGATTTTTAACTCTATGAATTTTAATCGGCGCGCATCGCAGGCATTTCTGATGATGTGCATGCGCAAAATTACCGATTATAAATCAATGACAAAACACTGATTCTAACTCTGATTGATCAGCTTTCGGCATACAGCTCTACCACGAAAACAGAACGAGTCATAAGCATTACATAATTCATTACGATGCGACGATAAAGAGGTCGACGAAAGTTCGAGTCGAGACATCCCTCACGATCGCGTCATAGAACTTATATGTGACGATGCACTCAGAGCGAGTCGGAATAGGCACGTGATGGTTTCCTCTCGATACGTGACGCCCTGCAGGAGCGTCATTGCTTTTCTTTCTCCTCCGCGTACAATATATATACATACATACATCAGCTACTACTACTGTATGGATATATTCCGTTTGCTCGCGATCCGTGACTAATGCGAGCAGCCGCACCAGCACCGCCCGCCGCCACCACACGCCTATAATACTGTACCGCGGAGACTATGTGACTCGCGTCCGTAAACCGAAGGGGACGATATCAAAGTGCCAAAGTCAATAGGCGCCGAGAGTGAGCCAGGCCGCCCCGACACACTCTCCTCGCGTTCCGACACATCTGCTTCATTTCATTCGAACTTTGTGTGTTTCTGACGCTAATGCGTTTGCTCTCGTCGTGTACGCTATGTATATATATATATTATGACCGTACCATTATGCGACGCGTGCTCGCGTTTGACGTTTCGGAGGATCAAAACTGAAATGCTATAAACCAGCGAGAGTCACGTGAAAATCACCGTTGTTGGTTCGTCGATTTTCGTAATTCTCCGTAACGATTTACCAAATTCCCGCGACGATGAAAAAAAACTTAATTCGTCGCGGAGCAGTGGGCTCGCGGGTGGCAATTTCCCGCAGAACGAAGTGTCGGATGCGGAACGTATATCATTATACAACGGCACTCGATTCAAATTTTACGAGCCGTGGGCGCCACCGCGTATTATACTTATACTCAACACTTATACCTTCCGCCGGCTCAGCGAACTCGTCCGGCCGTCATCGGCGGCGGCATCCAATTTAAGGGATGGCGTATTATATACCACGTGCGTGATTTACGCTCTCGTTTTTTCTCCGAGCGCGTAATTCGCACGGAACCGCGAGAGGGAAAGAATAAAAGGAGCCCGCATCGATCCGAACGAGGCGGGTGCGGTATCGGGTGTTTCCTTGGCTTCTTCGCGGCAATTTTCCCCACAATTGGCTTCTCGGCTCGTAAAGCGCGCGCGGTTTTCTTCCGCGTCGGGGCCGGACGAGGGCCGACTCGCGCTGGAGACGTGGAAAATTCCCCGGAGGGAATCGAGGTCGAACGGCGGATAAAAAATACAGCAGGACAGCTCAGAAGAGCGGAGGAGCAAAAAAAGAGCGAGCGAAAGGGATGGAAACCAGGCCATCCGTCAGAGCGTCGCTCGAGGGGTGGACGACTGTGCAGGAAGGAGAGTGAGCTTGCCGAACAAATGGCCGGGCAATCGGAGGAACGCCGCCGACACCGGGGGGGCGCGGCTTGTGTTGTGGGCTCCCCCTCGGCCGGGGGGGCGGGGCGCCCCCCCCGGGTCCCCCGCCCCCCCCCCCCCCCGTACGTGTATCCTGTATTTGGGATGTGCGCGACTTTGCTCGGCCGACGAGATATCGTCTCTTTTCTTTATTGCCGGCCTCCTTTTCCCCCGGAATACGGATGGCGGGCACGTGTCGCGGTGTGCATCAGCGTCAGCGTCCTCGGTATAAGTTATATATGTACGGCTCGTCTCCCGGTCCGCGTCCGTCTCCTATTTTATACACCCGCCCGTCTCGCTACTGCTGGACTACTTTTTTGGATTTCTCGAATTCTCCCTCTCCCGCTTCGCGCACTTTATACGATTTTCTTATGAAATTCCTCGCGTGTCCTCCTCATCGGAGAGGGAGAGTCTGGAGCCATCTATTTTCACGGCGCGCCCAATAATGGACGGATGAATAACCTTTTTCCTGCAATCGTCATTTTTCGCCCCTCCGGACGAGCTCTCGCGGAATTTCCTGGCGTTCTCGTTTCTAATGGCACCCCGTCCGTCACACTTTGCACACACGTGTATGCGAGCTCGCGTATCAGAGAGAGAAAGGCCACGTAATAGCGTAACAAACGGCCACTTTACGTCCCCCGCTGATGCCGGGGCATTCCTGACGTTAGACCCCTCCAGCCAAATGTCTAATATCATTCATCCCACCTACATGCTGTTGCGTGTGTGTGTGTGTGTGTGTGTGCCCCCCCTCCCTCTTTTGCCCCCTCCCCCCCCCCCCCCCCCCTCGCCCCCCCCCTTTCGCCCCCCCCCCCCCCCCCCCGTAAACTTGGACAAATCTCTGCCCTCCCCTTCCCCCTTTTTTTTGACCTGAACCTCTTTTTTCTACTAATTGCCGCGTACGTAGACACCAGCACAACAATTTATCCGTTTTTTTGTTTCGTTTGCAAAACCACACTCCGCAGAGGTGCATTATGATAAAACAAAGAGCACCGCGCTTCCAGCGTTTTTAATTAAACCATCTCCGCTCCACACGACGTTGGCAAATACAAACGAAATCGCGGAATTGTAAAAAGGGGCATTTCGCCTGCGAAATTCGCCAGAGCAATTGCGTTTGCCCGGAGAGAAAGGGCGTAAAACCTAATGTACGGAGTCAGCGGACACACGTATATATGCGCGGGCTCCTTGGCTAACGTAACGTTAGAATTTGATAAAGCTGCAGGAGGCCCGGCGCACCGCGGGAGGGGGCGGGGGGGGGGGGGGGGGGGGGGGGGGGGGGGGGGGGGGACCCCAAGAAACAGCGGGGAAGGCAAAATCGCACCCTCCTTGGCTGTACGTGTACACATGGTAGGTGAGCGCGTACAGTATACCGGAGAGTTGAAGAAATTTAGTGTAGGTACGGAGTAGGTGATAGAGGAGCAAACGGGGCTGGGTTCAGTCCGTGTGGGGGAGGAGGAGGCACTTGTTTCGTGGACGAGATTTAGTTTGATAATAAGATCCGCCCTTTGCGGGAGTCCGGGGGTGGGGGCCGGTGACGGAGAGGAGAATCTCCTGCCCCCGCTCCCGTGCTGGAGGTGGTTGGGGGGGGGGGAGGGGTGCTGAGATACGACACTCGTACTGTGGTTTTAACTCTTGGTTATACCCGTAGTTATGAAAGTGCCGGGCAGGCTACGGGGGGACGGGGGTGGAAAGCCGCGCCCCCCACTCTGCCACCTCTTAGCTCCTCCGTATATACACCTACTATACATTTCTCGAGACGCGCTCTCTGGCTCTGCCAAATCTTAAGCCTCCGCCCCCGTAGGAGCGCGACTTTTGCTGCGCTTACTAGTTTTAATTAATCCAAACAGCACTAATGCCCCTCTCTCGTCGAGCGCGCGAATGTGCACGCGTATATATATACATGTATTTCTTTTCATTATCTTCCCGGCGTCAGCATCAGCATCAGTTACTTATGCATATACATAGATACCACGGTCTACCGGATGCTTATTATTCGTGATTATTTTTCGGCGGTGCAGAAGAACGTTGAGTGAAAATTCAAAATTAAAACCACGAGCGTGCGGTCCAGGTGTAACGGAAAAACGCGCGTTCCCCTAATTGGACTGGGGTTAATTACACGCGCACGAGCTCGTTAACGCGGTGGAATTTCTCAAGGAACGACCTATACCTACCAGCCTCCATTTTTGTTTTCTCAATAAGACCGCGAGTGGAATGATAATAATAATGATAAAAGGCAAGTAAATGGAGCCGGGCGGTGAGCGCCGCTGAGGGGGGGCGCTCGGGGGGCGGGCGAAGGCCGGAGGCGGAGGGGGGGGGGGTGGGGGGGGGGGGTGGCCCCTTAATTATGGCAATTTTTCGTTATTCAGCTTCCTTCCGCCTTTCGTTATTGCGGGCTAAAAATTCTCGAGTATTTTTGGTCACTTAGCCCAGGGAGAGCAGAGGCTCGCGTCGGGCAACACACACGCGCGCGGAAAAAGAGGGAGCCCGCGAGTAAAGGGGAACGAACAAATGTATGGAAGGAAAGATCTAATTTGTTCTTGTCCGCTGCCGCGCGCATATAAGCCCCCGGAGCAGGGGGGGGGGAGGGGGGGCCGAGTGAGACCGGGAATTAATATTCATAAGCGTCCGGAGAGAGGAGGAGAAAGAGGCGGGGGAGGGCGAGTCTCGAGGGCGGGGTCAACTTACATGTATCTTTCGCCGCTGACCCGCTCGCCTGCATGTATACCTCCTACAATCCGACCCAACCCCTTCGCCGCCGCCGCCGCGATAACGCTCGGGAATTAAAATACTGACCGCATCCCTCGGGCCCCCCAACCAGCCCTAAAACCGCTCTTCTTCTTCTTCTGCCCTCTTCCTCGTTTTTCGCCGCTGCGGCAGCTCATCTCCCGCTCGCTCGCCGCGATAAATTCAAAGAGCCTCCCTGGCCCGTCTATTGGGCCGAGGTCGGGGAGAGGGAATGACTAATGCCGGGGAATGACTTATCGGGGCCGGGCGGGTGCCCTATCTGGCCGCCGATTTTTCGCCCTGTGCTTTGGGGAGGGTCTGGCTGTTTCTTCTCGAGTGATTTTTCATTCGGGGGAGGACGAAGGGGACACCTGTTTGGTCCTCATCCGGTTCAAAACTCTCCGCGTGTATACTCACGCGCGTGCGGTCGGAGAGATGTATATCTGCTAATTAATGTACTTGCATTGCGTCACGCGTGTGTGTAGTACGGGGATGAAAAAGTAACATCGTAAGAAATACCGCGCGCAAGGATTCTCGGGGAAAAAGGGAGGGGGGGGGGGGGAAGATTAGCGCCGGCTAATCCGTCTCGGAAGCTGCCCTGGAGCCTCCGAGGAGTATGGCGTATATGTGTACGCGTAATATGCTTCGATGGCAATTCAGCGCCGCGGAGAGAAGGAGGCGGACGCCCGGCAGTAAACGAGGCGGCGACTTAACTTGCCTGGCAATAACAAAATGATGTAGGAGGCGAAATATGCATTTAAATTATCGCCCCGCGATGATAATAATTTGCATACCGCAGCAGCTCGGGGGCTCCTCCTCCTCCAACGACGCCTGTATAGTCTGCCTCCTCCGCTTCGATGGTCGCGGCGGCGCGCGCGGTTGCGCGCTCGGTTTAGCCCCGTTTAATTTAAATAATACTTCTCTCTCTCTCTCTCTCCCCCGAGTGCCGTGGCTCCTCCTCCTCCCCGTGCCCTTCCCTTGGCCGAACGATGTACATAAAATCGCTATAACATTGTAAATTATAACTGATACGGCTTATATTCTGTGGCTGTGCAGCGCAGTGGTGGCTGTAGGCCCCGTTGGTTGTTGCAGCGTAAGCACGATGACTGTGTACCTTATATTATACTCCGGGCGTGCGTTCTTTATGTCGCAATGGGTGGGAACGATTAAGGCGAGAAGTTGGGTGGGAGGGGGGGGTGGGGGGTGGTGTTTGGGGGGGGTGGTGGGGGGGGTGGGGGGGGGGGGGGGGGGGGGGGGGCGCGTTGCTGGGGATAATTTTTTTTGTATCCTCTGCTGTTCGATCATATCTGTTCAGTTCGATGCATCGCAAAGTTGCAAAATGACGTCACTCGAGATGTTAAAGTCATGTACAGAAAGGTTTGGTTTTGGAGTGCTGGGTGTCTTTTTTAAAAAAGTCGAAATTTCGAACCGACGATATTTGAAAATTTTTCAATTAACGACTTTAATTATACAGTTATTTTGAATCACATCGGATATGAGGAATACAATAAAACTTGTGAGTTCTGAATTGTAGTAGATTCGGAATTTCAATTTTTCTCCCAATTCCAGACCAACGCATCAACATTATTTCGCGTTTTTCTCTAAAATAGATGATTTCTCCGGCTCCCGATAAAAATAACGAAACACTAAGACGTGACGAAGGAGCAGCCGGAGCGTGTCGCGAGTGGTATATATACGCGTGCATCATGAGGTACTTAGTTTTTGCAGGAGTAAGTAGTTGCGCGGAAGTTTCGAGGATGTAGGTAAGGTACAGTAGCAACGAACGCAAAGTCGTAGCTCGCAAATGGCACGGGATTAGCAGTGCCGCTGCCGCTGACGCCTCGCCTCCTCCTCCTCCTCCTCCGAATACTTGCTTACAACAACAGCACAACGACCATACGACGGCAGGCAAAGACATAATGCACGCGCGAGAAGCTGCGAATGGCAAACAGTGCTACTAAGTATAGTACACGCGCAAACACGAGATTAGTACTCACCCCGTAGCTCCTGATATAACAACGCGTGTTGTGCTTCTGTATGTGTGTATATTTGCGCATTCGTTCGCATTAGCGGGCGTTTTCCCATTCGTTCGCGTCCGATCGCGCGCCTGCACTTTGCGCCAGGAGATATATATTGCGGATGTGTGCTGCTCCTCGAAATTTAGACGAATTCTCGTGTTCGTGGATGTCCCATAGGGGCTATTTCACGAAAGACGGGATATTTTGGTGTGTGAAGTAGGATTGCTTAAATTTAGTGTTTAGAATTTATTCATTGCTTTTTCTACGTTATGTAAGATCCGAACTAGCTGGAAACTTTTGGGCTCGGATCTCTTGTCATTCAAATGGCATTTTAAAAAACTTCAAAAAACAGATTAGTCTCTACAGCAATGGTAATTTTTTGACAATCCTGAAGTCTTAAATAGGAATTTTTCAATTAAATTGAATTTGGTACATATTCGACGCCTCGTACAAAGACTAGCTATTCAGATTTTTGAAAAAATGACATTTTTCCGAATAGCGTCACAGCAACGCTAATAATTTAAAATAAATTTTAACATGATATTTTGTTTGTGAAAGCCTTTAAGAATATTCTGTAACAATTTTTCAAGGATTAAGAGTATTTTTACAATCAACAATACAGCATCGGATGATCTGCTTTTTTTTTCAACACCGGAGTGTCCGCATTATTGGTTACGTTGTTCGCCTGAGATTCATCTATAAAATTACATCATCATTACAATGTTAAGCGTTAATACATTATCACTTGTATTGGTTTTTTGCTTACTCGACATGCTCGCTCTTATAATAAAAAATAAAATAAATAAATAACGTTTGCTCGTCGTCTGAACAGCTACCGAGCTACGTCGTCTGTTTGTTCACACATAGGAACTTTTGTCAGTTTTTTCAATTGTCTGCTTCAGAGGGGAAGTACATCTGCACTGGCTCGGAGCGAATATAGTCATCATCAATAATTTAAAATACATCCTAGAATATAGTCATTACGGTAATGACCGCTTAATGCGCTTATTTTAGCCAGCAGAACTCTATATTCACGATGGCACTACGACTAGCCACATTCGAATTTCAAGTTGAAAAAAAAAAATTGGTGTATGCTTGTTCGCTGTGTACTCTAGAAATTGGGGCACGAGTACGATATCCCGGGCGCCACGAAATAATACGTGCGTAGTGCGTGTAGTACGTGGCGACCGGGAAATCGTACTCTCACCGAAATAATTGGTAAAATCCGATTGTCAAAGAATTGACTAATTGGCCCAACCACATTATTTGTCTCGCGAAATTCAAAAGTGTCAAAACCAGGCTTCACGAGTAAAACGCCTCGTACACTTTCAAAAATTATTTTTTTCATCGCCCTACACTACTAAAAAGTGTGCTAGAAGGTTCAGATTTAAAAAAAATAAAGCTTAAAAAATTTAATAGCCAACACATAGGCAGTATGAGCCGCTAAAAATGAAAATTTTAAATGACTCGCGTTAAGGTAATGACATTTTGGCCTGTTTCTTTTATCCTACGGCCACAGAAAATATTTTTTTGGCTTGATTTCAAAAGGGCTATCCAGAAAAAATCAGTTTATAAAAAGTTTTGACTCGAAATAATAAAATGCGTTCTTTATAAACATAAGCTTTATGAAAAATCGCAGTTTTTGTGAAATGACCCAAATACGTTATTAAAAACTACTCTATTTCAGTTTTGAGTGTTGGCAATGATGTTACATTGGTCGTCAACTATTCGGCAATGTTTATTTATTTATGTGTGTGTTGTATAATAATATAACTAAATATAAAGACATTATTATTTTATTACATTATACACGCATACGTTATTAAAAACTACTCTATTTAACTTTCAAGTGTACAAAAAGTCTACTCACGAAACATAATCTCCTTATTTCTTTCTCCGCTGTTGATCGCTCACTGCTCAGAATAATACGTGTTCACTCGACGAATGATTAATTCACACTATTGTTTAATCATCAGGTGAGGTGCGCAGCTAATTGCGCAGTACAGAGTCCGCAGCTCAGCTAGTTCACTGACCACTGACTCACTCAGCTGACTAAACTCAGTGTGATGTAGTCATTCGTCGAGTGAACACGTATTTCATACCAAGCAGTACAAGCGATCAAAAACAGAGTAAGAAATAAGGAGATTATGTTTCGTGAGTAGACTTATCTTACACTTAAAACTTAAATAAAGTAGTGTTTAATACGTATACAATGTAATAAAATAATAAGTTGTACAATCATAATGTCTTCATATTTAGTTATTTTATCATATAATTTACATATAAATGAATTTATAAACGTTGACAAATTTATATCAACCAATGTAAAATCATTGCCAACACTCGAAACTTAAACAGAGTAGTTTTTAATAGCGTATACGTATATTATATAATTATATAACACAATAATTTCATTGCACAATATATACATGAGTTATTTCACGATAAACGGGATATTTTAGTGTGAAATAGGATTTTCATAACTTAGTGTTTAGAATTTTTTATTTATTCTACGTTACGCGAGGTCCAAGCAAACTGGAAACTTTTGGGCCCGGCTCAAAATATTTTTTCGACTTGATTTCAAGTGAGCTATCTATAAAAAATTAGTTAACACTGTTTAAAAAAAGTATTGATTCATAATAATGGGGAGATTACGGTTTCTGTGGCGCAAAACGCTATTGGTGGCGGATTCTCATTTTGGGTTATTGATGATTAGTCGATCTGATCATGGCGCCACAGAAACGCGTTGTTTATAAACATAGGCTTCATGAAATATCACAGTTTTTGTGGAATGACACATATCTCTTGCGAGCGAGGAAACATTTTTCCTACTCTCTGTGGGACTGTAGGTAGGGTACTTATATATATCTAGTATATAACTTGAGTTTGTGATGGGCTATGAGTTCTTATGGTATTGATTAAAATTCGAAATAAAAGGATGTCGTAAGTCTGACGTTAATGCTGATCGAGAGAAATGCTGCAGCATTGTACTAAAAGCAGAGCTTTCTACAACCGTGAATCGATGGCCGCAATGAATTACCAATTTTTTGAATCGATTCAATGATTACCTCTTGAATCAAACTCATCGCGAATCATATTTACAATGAACTTGATTGTATGCTTGATCGACCGCATATTAATATCGGATTCATCGTGAATCCGATTAATTTTTAATTTCATTCTTTGAAAATAATGAATTTTCATGTTTGCTATGGAGCATCATCACGAGAAAAACGAATTTCAAAACTTGAATTATTTTTGAATAGTTAATCTCAAATTTCGGGAGAATCAATTTACCCCATTCGAGTTTTCGATTGATTCAGAAAACGTCAATCAACTTATTACCGATTAAAGTCCATCAAACATATGATCTCAATGTTGAGTCGAAAAAAGGTCTGGTCCATTCGTTAACGGCTCCGATTACAAGCTACGATTATCGAGTATAATCCGAGAGCCGCGATTAATCCTTCCGCACACGGTGCACGGATAATAATGCAAGGGTCGCGGAAAACAGCAGACAGCGACTGCCGTGAGGGGATCGTAGTATCAATAAATCGTACACGCGCAAGCCCTCGGGGGGGGGGGTTTGGGTTCGCCCCGCCCCCCTCCCCGCGCCCCCCCCCCCCCCCCCCCCCCCTCGATGTGTCTCCTCGGAACTTTAAAGGCGGCGCGCTGGCGTTGGCGCGAGCGCATAAGTTGGAAACTAATAAGCCAGCGACGCGACAGCCATACGAGCTCGCGCGCGCGCGCCGCTACAGCGGCCGATGGAACCTTGCGCCCCGCCGCGGCACTTGCGAGCTTATGACGGCAACGGGACACCGATTACCCCCCCCCCCCTGCCCCCGCGAGCTACTGATCGTCCCGCACCCACCGCCCAGACAGGCTCAAATTGCCCAACTTCCGCAACGAGCCATCCTCGCGCGCGCGGGTCGGTATGTATGCCCTTATTCTCCAACGCAGCGATACTCGCTCACAACTTTTCTGTATTTATATATCCTCGAGTATACGCACGGTGGCCAGGTAATTGGGAAATTTTCAACTTTAGGGCTGTGTGTACGTATGGCGTGATTCCTGGGGGTCGTGGCGTAAACTGTGCAATGTGTATGCTCTCTCAAACTGAATCAGTGACAAAGTGTCGGTTACAGCTGGATCAGGGACACTTTGGATATCGTTTGTAATTCCCACCAACTTTTGATCTTTAATTTCCATCACTGTTCAGTCATTGATGTCTAATTAACAACTGATCGGTGAAAAAGATTTGAGATCCAGCGTTGGTAGAAAGTATAAACAACGTCTAAAGTTTCACTGATTCTGATTGAGTGTGCGTATAAGGATCGTCGTGTGTGGGGATGAAAAACCCCCTCTCTCTAAATGTCTTTCACTTTCCACAACAAGTTGACGACTTTCAATCAATAATCGATCATTCACAGTTACTTCAACCGATTCAACTTTGGACAAAGAATTAAATATCCCGAGGAAAATTCGGTTAAACGAATAGAGTTGTAAAATCGTGCACTGCACGGGGCCATACGCGCCATTTGGTGGCTGTTCCGAAACTGCAGTTCACGAGCACCCGGCGTTAATAGCCCCGAAACCATCAGCTGCCGATCCCCGGCCCGCGCGTCCCGCTCTTATGTACATAGAATGTACAATACCAGCACCCCTTTTTGACTCCCCCCCCCCCTCGCTCGCGCCATCCCCGCGGTAACGCGCCCGAACGCCGAGGTCGCGAAATAATTGACGTTCCGGTGGTGGCAATTCGACTCTCGCCGCTGCAGCGCACACGCGTGTAGAAGGTACGAGGGGGGAAAAAAAGGGCCAGGGAGAGGGTACGGCGCCCGAAATTCCGGAAAAAGCGCGCGCGAGGAGGAAATTGGAGCGGGAGAGTGAATTTAGCGTTTGACAGCCGGGCGGGGGGGACAGCTAGGTAAATTTAGTCCGGGTCGGCTCGCCGGGGCTGGCCGATAGTTCGCTGCGGGCTAGGCTGGAGGGGGGGGGGGGGGGGGGCGGCAGGGGGGGGGGGGGGCCCGGGCCCGGGGGGGCATAATTTGGGGGGAAGTTTGATATACAAACAATCTTTAATGAAATTCTTGGTGTTCATTAATAACGCATTACAGGCAGGGCTCGCACGTACGTATGCGCGTACGTATAGGGGGGGACATTGAGCCGCCACCTCGGCCGCCGAGCCTCTGTAATTCCGGCACAAACATGTATAGGCTGTAGTACCGCCGCCGTTGTGCGCGCAGACGGGCTGTATTCCCGAGCCGCGCAATTGCGCCCGTGCCACTCTGCACACGCGCGGTGCAGATTCCGAAGGCCGAAACTGCATTGAGATTCGGCCGTTGGCCGGATCGAGCTGAATTTAAATTAGGTAGGTTGTCCAACGCGCAGGCAGCAGGTGGCGGGAGAAAGAGCTTCCGTAATTTATCGGGACCGCCCTCTATGTGTACCGCGGCACCGATACTGCATTCTCGCCGAAATTCCGCCGATTTCTTTCCGACGTTTCGTCCGAGCATCAATCTTGTTACCGATTTCGCATCGCTCGTTCTTTGGTTGTACACTGTGAACAGCCGTAAGCTATTATTAGAGTTGGAAACGACACTGCAGCAGTAATTGAGGAGTCCCATTCAATAACTCGCTGAGCGCTCGAAACGGAATTTAAGTCCGCGACCAAGGTGAGAAATTTCAAAAGTCTTCAAATTGATTGGAAAAAAATACTATCATGTGAAAAATGAAAATCAGCATCTTTTTTTTATTCAAAACGTTTTTAAATAAGTCATACTTTTTGAGATAAAAAATAAAAACCCTTTTTTTCAAACACCTAAATTCAATAGTTTTGTAAAACATACATCGCCGTAACTCA
>JAPYYV010036604.1:0-11526 GCA_030522625.1 Copidosoma aretas | reverse complement strand
CGAAGTTCGGTGACTGACCAGGGATACCGAGGAGGTAGCTGGCAGTGCTATACGCATCGAGGCGAAACTCGGAGAATTGAGGTATTGGATAGACCGCAGGACGACAGTTATGCTATTAATTTAAACACGAGGAAAGTCAGTGCTCCGGGTTAACTGGTATAAGTTCTTGCAATATTAATAATAATTTTATTAATTTGAACGTAGGAAAAGTCAGCGCTCTGGATCCTCCATTGGTTCTTACAATATTAATAGTAACGTTATTAATTCAAACACAAGAAATGTCAACGCTCTGAGTTAACTGGTATTATCTCTTACAATATTAATAATAATGTTATTTATTCTAAACACATGAAAAGTCAGCGCTCTTGGTCACCTATTAGTTCTTATAATATTAATAATAATGTTATTAATTTAAACGCAAGAAAAATCAGCGCTGTGGTCACCTATTAGTTCTTACAATATTGATAATAATGTTATTAATTTAAACGCAAGAAATGTCAGCTTTCTGGGTTAACTGGTATCAGTTTTTATGTTATTGATAATAGTGCTATTAATTTAAACGCAAAAAGAGTCAGCGCTCTGAATTAACTGGTATAAGTTCTTACAATATTAATAATAATGTTATTAATTTAAACGCAAGAAAAGTCAGCACTCTGGGTCACCTATTAGTTCATAAGATATTAATGATAATATAAAAAACACGACAAACGTCAGCACACTGGGTCACCTGGTATTAGTTCTTATGTTATTGATGATAGTGTTATTAATTGAAACGCAAGAATAGTCAGCGTTATTAATTAAAAAAACGGTATTATGGGATAGGCTGCAAAGTGATCACAAGAGCATAAAGGCCCTGCCGCGCACTTCGTGCCCATGATAGGAAATAGTGTTGTTATCCTATATTTTATTTAATTAACAATACAGATAGTACATACAATAGGTTCATTGGAAATAAGCTGAGTTCTCAAAATATTTTATTGATACACCTAAAATGAAGGCTTTAAGTAAATTGAAAATGAGTTGCTTGTATTTTTTAAACTTATTTATTTTAACTAAAGGAAGTAGAGCGTAGAGGGACATTAGAGTTTTGCTGATTGTAACAATAGTTTACTAGATTAAAGTACAGTCTTTAAAGCCTTAGGGGTCGAGGAAATTGGTTTTGTTCTACGACCTAAATTTGTAAAGATTTCGTGCACCGATAAAGAAACTGATTTCTTAATTTTTTTTACCGTATAAAAAACGCGCCGTTAATTTTGCCAGCCTGCCAGATGTATTACCAAGTGCCAACAGCCAGCAGTTTTAATTATTACATAATTACATTGTACGATGAATGTAAAACTATTTCAATGGAATTTCAATTTATTGAAAATCATTTCTGTACTCTTTTTTATAATAATATGTATATTGCACGGTGTGTTGGGTCAGTTTTTATGTTGGTTTCACATGATAACCAATGCTTGAGCCTTTGATGGTGCATTCATTATTGTGCCTTTTATTACCATCATAATAGTAACAATTATAGTCGTTACTATCATTATTTTAATTATATAAATGATAATACCAATTATTATTGATTAATATTTGTATCAATATTATTCTTAAATCATCATTGCAAAAACGTAGGTCTGGACAAAATTGCCTAAGTATTTCTTGTTCCGATAAAAATCTGCTTCCTCAGTTTTGTTTACCGCATAACAAATGTGCCGCTAATTTTGCCAGCCTGACAGATGTATTTCAAGTGCTAAAAGCCAGCAGTTTTAATTATTACATGATTACATTGATAAATGTTAAATTATTTCAATGGATTTTCAATTCATTAAAAATCATTTATGTACTCTTTTTTATAATAATATGTATATTGCACGGTGTGTTGGGTCAGTTTTTTATATTAATAATATGCCGCTGATTTTGCCTAAGCGTTTTTGTATCGGTGAATGTTAAAGACTTAACTTTTTAATGTTGACTGTTAAATTTCCGATGTCCTAATTTTTTTACCAACATGTTTATGGTCTTGAACACTATCGGCATTAATCCAGCTACATTTAATTAAATCATGCTTTTTATACATATCCTCGTACAAAGTTCTTACACTATCGCAAAGCGCTATTTTTAAACTTTATCATTATTGTCAAGATCATTATAATTATTAGATACATTTTATATCTGGTAGACTTATTTCATTTATTTGGCATTACTTAGCTAATTATATGGCAGTGGCATCCAACCTTAATATAATCATTTCATCATACTTACCATCGAAGCTAGCGTCTCTGATGATACAACAGACGGTTTCATTAACTGTTTTTTCACTTATTGTAATAAATAAATTTTTAGGCTCCAACATAAATAAATTGTTGTATAACAGCATTAATATGTACAGTAATGACTTTGTACTGCTATTTGTACCAATTTTTATTGTTTATTTTGTAGATCCGAAGTCCCAGAGGTGGGATGTTAAAAATCCCTGAAATCAATACAACAATTGAAAATAATTAATTTCAACATCGTAACTATGTTAGTTAAGATCAACTACGATTTATCAATGCATAAAATCTTAGAAATGAAATAATTTTTTTTCGATTTTTTTCATTTTTGAATTACCGCCACGAAATTCCGCCACGCGTGAGAGCACTGCGGCCGCATCTCAGCAGTACGTACGGTATTGAACCGTCAACCAGGCGCGAACACGATGAATGTGCCAAAATCTTCACGACCAAGACGTTACGCAATAAGCACGCGCAACTTAATCAGCTACAATACAGTCCTCTTAACACTTGCGCGATCAGCAGTACATTCTGGAGCAGTCGAGTCGACTACTAAAAGCACGTCATGGACAATAAAAAATCATGAAAAATGTCTATTCAAAAGATAAAAGATCATGACTATTGGAAGATGTTAAACTAAATGTCTTGTAATGTTTTTTATCGTTACTATGTTCCTTCGGCAGAAAAAAAGAAAACAAGTACACGTATGGTTGGATTCTCTCTGGAGAAAAGAGGCGAACGAAACGAGAGTGCGGCTGATCCTGCGTGTGTGCGATGAGGCAAGGTGCGACACAAGTAATATGTATGCTGCTTATTTATATAATGCCCATATTGTTTACCCAGAGCAAAATGAGTGATTAAGAAGGACAAGGGATGAGAATCGGGCACTCGTCACTGTGGCTAAGCCATATATCGAGGAGGCCCGAAATGATAAGATGGAGCCTACCACAGTACTTACGACCTTTGACGTTGCCATGTAACGGAAATTACTCGGTGATAGATCCGTCTCCGTCCAGTGCTCCCTTCGATACTGGATGATAGCTGAACATCAAATAAGCAACATGCATCTTTACGCCAAGAGCAAAAATAACGAACAAGACATGTTTTTATTTAAATACCAAGGATTTATGTAATAAATACAAGATGCTATAGCGATACAAATCAAAATCCTTTCATCGAACCAATATAAACGTAAAATAAAGATGTACAAAAAGAAAAGCATTAAAGAAAATAAAAGCTAGGCATAATAACGCATCCACGAAATAATAATTGTGCGTTTAAGTAATAGTAATAGTGCGTTCAAGCAACAACAAGGGCGCATTTAAGCGATAATAATCATATGTTTAAGATATATGATTGTAGTGCATTGAAGCAAAATAAGCAGGCATTTCAGCGAAATTTATCCGTTGCATTTAAGCGCGACACGCGGAACAGCAGATTTCCCGGTGGTACCAGAAAAATTGAGAGACTTAACCAAGCCAGCACAAAGCAAAGAATGCCCAGCCATCGTGCTCCCGCAGTACCC
The DNA here is from genome assembly GCA_030522625.1 of Copidosoma aretas. NCBI lineage: Eukaryota > Metazoa > Arthropoda > Insecta > Hymenoptera > Encyrtidae > Copidosoma > Copidosoma aretas. The sequence continues at coordinate 7,737 of JAPYYV010036604.1, read as the reverse complement.
GGAGGTGCTGAAGAACTGCTTGCGGTAGGTGCTGCTGAACCTCGTCGTTGCTGTCTATTCTTTACGATTTGATTGGTAGCTCGAAGCGATGACGTGCGCGTCGATGCCTCGCAAGCGCTGTATCACGTAGCAATCTACTTACTGTTCGCTTAACGCGCACCTATTCAAACATATTCAATGACGAGCATATCATTAGCCGTCAATACAAGACATTATGAGGGAAAATAATATGTAGCAAAATGATATCAACATAATATTGAGACATAATAACCGACAACATTGCGTCGCACATCGCCTTATTTATGATTATTCTAAGATGATAAACTAGACAGTCACAGTCCACTGAAGACATAATTCTGAATAGACAAGTACACGTCTACGCAAAGACAGAAAAATTGTACTTAAAAGACCTAGTATAAAGTATATTTTCAACACAGTGCTCAATACTTATTTTGTAAAGATAATATTTAATGCCTGTATCAGAGACAAAATCAAATATCTTAAAAAGAAATATGGCAGAACTGTAATTCTTTCTAAAAAATGTATACTTATTTTAAACAGTCATTGTATAAAGTTTTAGTAATGGCAGGTTGTTAGCAGTGATAAGGATAAATCTTTGTAGTCATCAGTGCAGAAAGTTGCTAGTTAAAAATACAATAACGACATCAAAATTACCTCCGGAAAGTCCTAACTGTATTTTTATTTGTGTAATCGTACACCCATTTCTGGGCTTTTACGTATCTACCCATTCTTTCCTAATCCAACCTACCTACCCAACTTATCCCTTTCTTTCCTAAACTCCCCTGGTTCCCTGCCCCGAGTATGCAAGTCTTTCGTTCAGGCCCCTAGCGCAAATTTACCCTTAGACGACTCGGCCATCCATCCAACTGGGAAATATTTACAGGGCTCAGTGATCGTCTCAAGCATGTTGGCTTTCCCCGGAAGGAAGCCCCTGGAGGTCCAGACATCGTTCGGAAAAATCCACTAATCGTCTTAAAAATCGGATAAGTGGTTTTTCGGTATCCGGGGTACTTCTCCTGTCGAAAAAGTCAGAAAAAAATCTCGATATTTTGCGACGGGATTCGAACCCCGGTCCCTCGGAATTTTTCAGACTAGGCAGCTATCACGCTAACCGCTAGGCCATCGAAGCGCTTAAATATTGTATATTATACAAGTAATTTGAAACAGAAATGTACGATCGCATTTTTAGTTATTAACAACTGAATGCCGGAAATCGGTGTTTTTTCAGTTTTCATTAAATATAAGAAAAACTAAGGACTGTATAGCCAAATGATTTATTAAAACACAGTAGCCCACTTAATCATCTAAAATTAAAAAACAAAGTTCTTGACCGACCAATATTCTGTCGCAAATAGCAAAAAACCACGAAAATCGGCATTTTCATTTTGTTTGAATAACTATTTTTGGAATAGAATTGCGATGCTTAAAATCCATCGAAATACAGTTCATATTATGTACAAGTAGATGTCCAAGACTGAAATTGATCTGCCGGATAGTTCACGAACAATGGAATTTGCAACCAAGAAAACTTGAAAATGTCAATTTGTTACAAACATTTTTGGAGGGATAGTACATTACCATCCTGGATTTTATATACTAAGATAATCGTATATTTTATCATTCAATTATAAAATGTATGATATTCATATACTAAACAAACATTTTGCAATGAAAACGATTTCAAGCTTAGTTACATTTTTAATCGCTCTTAGGTTTTTTACAATTGGACAATGGTTTTAGTTGCATTACATTGCTGGAATTTTTCTGCAAATTAGAAAAAAAAGTTAGTCTACGACCAATAGGAGAGAGGATACTTTTTTTTCTTCAAAAAATCGCTGCGACTTTGTTTATTAAGATTAATACCTGAAATTAAAGCATTTTACTGTTAAAATGCTATATTTTCCAAGTAGATATTTCGCCACTGCGTATGACTTTTTATATTGTTGCTACGACGAAGTGTAACACAACGTTTTCCCGTACCGTGTGAAAATTTGATCAGTGAGTGGGACTTTCCCTGCAGCGGTGGCTCAGCCGCTTGCCCGAACTGCCGAGCGCACTTTTCGAGCGCAACGCTTCACATCCGAAGCGTTGGAGAATGCTGTACTATCTCAGCCTTTGTTGGTCCTGGACTCAACATTTTTGTTTGATTTGGGGTAGCTTGACGAAATATTAACAATGACGGTATGCCCTTTTGCGTCCAATGTCCAGAATTCTTTTCTTTTTTCAATGCAGTTTTTTCAGTACATTCTTCTGTTACATAAATAGGAAAGTTGAAACAAACAAGTGTGTGATTACATAGTTTATTCATGACACATAACGCATTTACAAAATCGTATTACAGTTATCACTTTTTAAGAACGCTACACTTTTTAATGTAGTTTCTTGATACTTTTCACATTATCACTCTTGTTCTCAAACATGATTTCTGATTTTATATTATCTGTTTCTTCCACAATTTCTCTATTTTCACAAGATTTCCCGAGACAAGATAGACATACATCGTAGCACTTAAGGCCATGCTTTTTGCAGCTACATACTAAAGATCGACACCCTTTCTTGCACCTATAGAATATCAATTTCAAAAGGTTTGTCAGAAATAACTGTTCAGAACTACAGACTAGTAGTATTAACCCACTTGTTTGTTTCAATTTTCCTATTTAAGTAACATAAAAATGTAATGATAAAACTGTATTGCAAAAAAAAATTATTCTGGACATTGGACGCAAAAGGGCATACCGTCATTGTTGATATTTTGATGAGCTATCCAATGTAAAAAAAAAAGGAAGTCTAGGACAGAAGCGGAGATATTGCAACATTTTTCGACGCTTCAGATGTGAAGCATGGCGCTCAAAAAGTGAGCTCGGCAGTTCGGGCAAGCGGTCGAGCCACCCCGCAGGGGAAGTCCCACTCACCGATCAACTTTTTACACAGTACAGGAAAAAATTGTGGTATACTTCGTCGTAGCAACAATACAAAGAGCCATAAGCAGTTGCAAAATAACTCCTAGGAAAATATAGCGCCTCAACCGTAATATGATTCAATTCTTTAATTTCAGGTCTTTATCTTAAGAAACAATCCAACAGCAATTAAAAAAAAAAAAAGAACATATCTCCTCTCCTATTGGTCTTGGTCGTAGAGTAACTTTTTTTTCATTTGCAGAAAAATTCCAGCAATGCAATTTAACTAAAACCACTGTCTAATCGTAAAAATCCTAAGAGCTGTAAAATATGTAATTAAGCTCGAAATCATTTTCATTGCAAAATGATTGTTTATTATGATAAAATCATGAATTTTATAATTGAATATTAAAATATACGATTATCTTAGTACGTAAGATCAAGGACGGTAATAGTTATTTAAACAGAACAAATATGCCGATTTTCGTGGTTTTTTGCAATTTGCGACCGGACTATTGGTCGAAGAAGAAGTTTTTTTTTTAATTGTACATAATTCAGTGGGCTACAACTCTTGAACGAATCATTTTACTGTACGGCCCTTAGTTTTTCTTATGTTTAATGAAAACTGAAAAAAACACCGACTTCCGGCACTAATTTATTAATAACCAAAAATCCGCTCGTACGTTTCTATTTCCAAACACTTCTGTAAAAAAAAACGATATTAAGAAGCGATGACAAAAATAAAAAGAGTTAGGATTTTCTGGCTGAAACGACCCTCATGTATAACTCGTCTAGTCTATAGCGTGAATACACGTAATGTAGAGGTTGTGGCCCGTACGACGAATGCTGGAGTGCAGCTATAATTTATACTTTATGTTCGTTGTCTGTAAGGTTAGGTACTTTTTGACCATTAAAGGTCGGCAATACTGCGTAAAGTATTATAAGTACATCTGACATCCTCTTAAGCAAAAGCAAGTTAAAGCTTCCTAATACGGCTTCCGTCTGGCGACATATTTTTATTGGTAACATTCCTATACACGGAAAGAGGTACACAGCAGTTTTTAACATGCCGATCAGAGCATGATTCTGTAGTGCACCAGTAGGGGAAAAAGTCACACCTGTCAAGTTTAACCAATGCTAGCGTTAGAATTTCAACTGCTTAACTGCCCATGGTATGGAAAAAAACCACACCACGGCTTTGAACCATCAGTACTAGCACTGCTGCACACAGTGACTGTAATCTGTGCAGATAATGCTTGCAATAGCATTGAAATTATGTATGCTGCTTGTTAATAAATAAGATGCCGGAATATAATTTTATCGCACCAACTGATTGTAGCACTACTTGAAGTCCTATGTACCTCTTTTCGTGTGGAGACAACTTGTTTTATGGGATTTTTGTTTCATTTTTTAGCTTTTCCTAAGTTATAATATTTATTGTGTACTCTTGTTTCATTTCTATCTTCTACTATACTCTCCTCTTTTAGATGCACAAAATAAAAGAAAAGATTTTCAATATTCTCGATACAAAACGATAAGGATACGGTATTTTTTTTGCCGATCACGAGACGGTATTGCCGTTAACGATATTTGTCAAGATCGAAATCAATATTTAGTGAAATATTGTATCGTCTCGATATCGTGAAGCTTTACTTTTTATTACAAAAAATAATACTTGTTTAAACATTTATGCGAAACTTCTGAATATTTTCTTAAGTTTTAGTCATACCAAATATTTTATTGATGTGATGGTTTCGTTAACAAGTAATTGAATCTCAACATCTAAAGCTTATTCACAACTTCCACAAAGTAAAATAGTGTAATCATTCAGTAATTCTAATTCAAATTTATGATACGTCCTGCAACATGTACTACGCCTAGAAAATTTTCACACTACCTGGAAGGTATTGCTACGGTGCGCGGAATCATTTTTTTTTCCACATAAATAGATTTATTAAATATGCGAGAAAAAAATAATAATTTAGTGATAACAAATATATTCTAATAGAAAAATAGAATTTTTTAATAGAAAGATAGAATATTTAACTGTTGTCCTCGCAGGATGCACTACGCAATACGAGAAGACAAAATCCACTATCTACGCCTCTGAAATAGATAATATCTCTATTTTTTCAGTGTACATCAAATAATTGTACAAATTAAAGAAAATACAAAAGTCTTTTTATCATGTAGTAAAGAAAGAAATAGAAACTTTAGAGATTTTTTTTTTTTTTTTTGTAATATAATCAAAATACTTTTCTTTGATTGGTACAACTTATATAAAGTGAAATCGTTTATTTTTATTTATTTATTAGTCATGATTAAATAATTCTTTCCGAATTATATTTTCAGTTAGATAATTATACTCATGATAAATCGGTATGAAAATTAAATCTATGTAGTAAACACTCATAAAATACTAATTTGACAAGTTTCATTATCCTCTACTTGAAATTATTTTTCTTCGCACCACTCATTTTCTTTTCGAACTTGTTCTTCTTCAGAAGCTGTAAAATCATTCTTTATATTAAACGTTTTTCGTATCTCCTCAGGTGTTTTACCTTTTATCATATTAGCAACGGTCTTACATGTCACATCCAAAAGTCCTTTAATATCTAAATAATTTGCAGCTAATATGAGTTCAAATAATGTTCCTTGATCTACCTGAAAACAATAGTAATATGTATATTAGTACAAGCATTTGTTTTAGTATCGTTTCGAATTCTAAAAAAAATATTTAAGGCATATGCCTATTTACTTCAAACATAGATTGATGTATTTTTACACGAATCTTAAAAGTACACTTTTAGCATTGTGATACAAGGATTGATGAATCGAAATGAAAGCAAACCAATCGAAGGGTCAATATCCTTAGAAAATCATTATTATAAGTAATATGAAGTGTCAATAATTCAATAAAATGTATGATAAGCTAAAAAGTTTTAAATATTATATGTGTTGATAAATTATGTGGTAAAGTATGCTATATTTTATTATGTACGTATTTTACACTAACCCTTTGAAACCCCATAGCCTCCACAACTCCCATCAAACTTATTGCAAAATAAAAATTGTAACAATTTTTTCTGTTCATTTGATAGTATTTAAAACCCCATGGCCTACACCACTCCTACGAATGTTTCACGGGCCCCAAAATTATTTAACGGTATTATAAGACAGGAACACAAAAAAAAAGCAAAATATAAATGGGGAAATAAAGTTTAACATAGGGAAATAACACATAAGAAAAACCATTTGTTTAAAAATCAAAAAATCTTCGTGATAGATACAAGAATATCGCACGGTGAGCTTGAACTAACTTTAAATAAAAAATTCGAGTACTGCTAATTCTTGTTTTCCACTTCAATCTGCTACGTTTAAACATTACAATTCAATACAAATCAAAATGTTCGGTCGATATCTTTTTTTAAAAATCACATTTTATTATTTTACGAAAAAAAAACGATTTTTTTTTCTAAAACTCGCTTTTTCGAACTATATTTAAATTAATGTTGCTCCCATTCCTGATGGGATAGTTTGCTTACACTCTAAAGAAATTTGACAAAGTATATAAAAACAAGATGCTGAACTTGGAGGAATAAACGTTGGTTACGGGAAAATAAACGTGAATAGGCTTTTTGCGTAAAATTTTTTTTTTCAAATGAATTGGGTAAATCAGGTAGGCTATCAAAAAATATTTGACACGTATTTTTTCTTTTTTTATACAAATTAAAACTGATAAAGATATACCGTATAAAAGTTACGCGTGACGTCATACCTGTAGTCGATTATGCATTGGATTTTATACAGGTATGACGTTATGCAGCCCCTACTCCTGAACTTTGATACGCTCTATCTTTAGAAATTTTTGTTTATATGAAAAAAAAAAAAAACACATGTCCAATATTTTTTGATAAGCTAGCTGACGGGCCAAATGGAATTTTTCATGCAAGGACCCCATTTGTACAATTATATTATTTGTATGTAAACATATGTTAATCTACATAACTTTACAGTATGAAATTTTTCTATACTATATTAAACAATAGAATTTTATATAATTTTACTAATGTACATAATAATCCATTATTTGAGTATATTATTAAATAATAATGATCATTTATATATGAATAACACACAATCAGATGATTTTCAAATATCTAAACTATTATAGCAATAAACAGTACGTAAAAGTTTTTTGGCATATTCTGGATGATTTGTAGAAACTTTGTTATTATCCCACATTTTATTAAAATCAAAATGGACAGATTCCACTGCCTGTTCACTAAATGAGCCTAAACCTACTCCGTTTTTTTTTGCAAAACTGCTGTACGTGGAAACTGCATGAATTTTCGGAGCAACATCAACTCCTAATGCCATGTAACTTTTTTGAAATGATGCTATATGTTTTTTGTAACTTTCATAAAGAATATTTCTAAAACACGAATCTGCAATATGCTTAAAATCGTCAAAAACTGTAACGTATTTTAATACACCTATATTTTTCATGCTGCGTAGAATATCTACATTATCCAGAAGCTCCTTACATGAATTACCTTTAAAAGCTGGAGCACCATAAGTGTCTTCACGTTCAGCATAACAGGCTTTTGCCCAAGCAAGAGATTATTTCTTACAATTTTTTGACATGTGTGAATAAAGCGTGTTAACTACACCAAGCATAAGATGCAGTTCTGGTGGTGGAATTATGTCTAAAATGTCTTTGTCTTCTGCAGTTGCTATGAGCAGTGGATTTATACAGTTATAAAAATTTTTGGCTTTCTCTTTTGAAGCTCCATTTGCACACCAATCATTATAATTT
>JAPYYV010036577.1:0-10873 GCA_030522625.1 Copidosoma aretas | reverse complement strand
TAAATTGTAATTAGTGACCCTGAAACTAGTTCCACAATTACTTTGCCGGCAGAGTATACTCTCTGCAGTGTTTTAACGGATAATCCCATCTTCTAAGGACAGCGCTTGCTTTTCCAACACTCGATGATTTTTCTCTCTAAATCCTTATAGCTTAGCTGTCTCACTTCTCATTTATACACCGCTGCACTACACCCCTTCACTCGCAGCCCAATAATTCAATTCGTCTTCCAACAAAAGAAACAAAATAATTTGCTATTCCATTTGCGTAAAAGCAGCCATCAATTTATTTGTACTTTATCGCAAATCTCGGCTATCCCTTAAAATTTCGCTATGTCAGACAGCGTCTTCATAAATGGCAAATTAATGAAACGAGCACTAATCACTGGTTGATAAATTAACCGCGTGTTTGCTTTTTTTATGTCCACAAAACTTTGTGGTGCCAAGCAGAGTGGAAAATTTAATGCAAACCTCAAACAGCGAAAACACTTTGAGAGCATTAACGGCTGCTTTTGGTACAGCTGTCCTCCTTCGTGTTTGTCCGCAAGCTCACTTTTCCTTCTCCCTCTGTTATTTTTTTCGCAACTCCTGGTTCGGTGTCTTTTCTTCTCCCGCGCCGGCATTTTTCATCTTCTCAAATTTCTCGCTGTTTATACACTCACGAGGATCCTCCTTCTTTCCCCTCCGTTTGCTAGAGAATCAGATTTTCCACAGGAGACAAAAGAGAAAAACTTTCGAGCTTTAATTCATCGGCCGATCTGCTGATACCTCGCATTTTCATAATTATTGTGATATAGAAGCTCAATCAAAAAATTACAGTATAACACCAGCTGCTGGATAATTTTTGTCAACTTAAACCTTTTTTGAGTTTGAAGTTGAACATAGGTTCTGATAAAAGTACTATTTATAGTATAGTAATAATCTTGAAGCCAAAAATGTTACTTCATTAGAAAATATCCCCCTGGTTGAGGAATGGAGCTTACGAACTTAACTTGGTGCTACCGATTTTTTCAAGGTGATTACCATTTACGAAAAGTAACGTATGTATTTCGAAAAATACTCACAATCAGTGAAAATTTATCCGAATGCCATAAAAGATGCGCGTTAAAAAGAGACACTATTGGAAGTTTTTTTTAATTTGCAATATTTTTAATGTCAAGCATAGCTGAAATTAAATAATTAACCAGATCAGCAGGTTAAAATTTTGTGTGATTATTTACTTTGCGTTTTAATAGAACTTCCTAAATTTTTTTTTTTTTCTCAGACAACAGTCAATTGTTTTTATCTTTCCGACATTCCAACCGAATATTTTTTTCAAGATTCTCAAAAATAATGACCTAACGATTGTGACACTGTAAGTTGTGTAGCTATCATTCAATTAACTACATCGCATATCTGCAATAGAGACAGCAGTATAATGACTGCCTACTTGATACAGGCCAATGATTGTATTTATCTTTATGAGTCAGACTTATTTTAACTTTATACGAAATTATCAAATGCAAAGCCACTTGAAGAAAATAAAAAATGAAATTCGGTGCACGGATAAATAATATTACAAGTAGAGTTATGAACAAATTTTTTCTATTACGGTAGTAGTACGTAATCATCATAATCGTAATATAATTTTATTAGGCGGTTTTAATGAAATCCTGCGATAAAAATGTTACTGTGTACAATTTATAATAATGATTTTAAATTAAAATTTGTATTCCTTCATTGTTAATCGCGTATTCAATATTGTAGTGAAATACTTATTTTATGGTCCTGGTCTCGTTAGCTTGGCTATTTAAAAAATATAAATCGTCGTGTTGAATAGTAACCAATTTATCGAGCACATTTAGACACAGTGGTCGAGTACCGTCCCGTGATAGAGTTTGGGACGCAATTTCACCTCTGACCATTTGGACTTGACTTTAAATTTATATTACGCACCACACTTGACTATACGTTAAATTAAACGTACGAAAACTTTTATAGGAGGTTTATTTCTGAAAATTCCACATTAAAAAATATTTAATCACCTTTCTGCGTCATCCCAAAGCAGAACCCTCCCCCCCCCCTCTCTTGGTAGTACGATGACACTACTTTTCTCTTAAATAGGCGGTCTCTCAGCAATCGTGAGTAGTATCACCTGCGAGTAATTGCTGCGACACGTCGTTGAGAAAAAAAAGAAGAGAAATGTTACTCGAACACGTAGTGCTGCTGTTAAGTTTCATCTATGTCCTCACTTGGGACGACAAAATGTACGTAACAATTCCCCGCTGTTGTTATGATGGTATCCCAGTGACTCTGGCTGTAACACCGGCAAATTTGGTAAATGGCACCATATCGCCTTTGCTCGAACCATTTCCGAGTTGGGAGATGCAGAGAGAAGGTTTAGACTGCTCTCGCTTCCAGTCAGTCTTGGCTGCTGAGATTGACCCCAAGGGTAGAATGTGGATTTTAGACGACGGCAGAGAATATTGCCCACGTAGATTGGTTATCTTAGACCTCGAAAACAAAAACAAAACGCTTCTGATGTACAATTTTCCAATGGATATTTTCGATTATAAAGCAACCATATTTACCGACATTGTGCTGGACCACGAGGATGGCGGTTTTGCCTACATCACCGATATTTTTAAGAGGCTCATCGTCTTCTCGCTCAAGAGCCGCACCTCATGGAAGATCGAAGGACATAATACGTGTCAGGGACTATCGCCGGTGAATTACATAACTAGTCGAACGATTTACTGTTTCCTCTACAAAGAGGAAATACTACTTGAGGTGCCCACCTACGTACTTAAGAATCAAACTTTGATCGCGAATTTTGATCAGACGGCCAATAAGCTTAACTCAACTCTTGAATACGTAAGTAGTATTGGCATGTCCAACAGAGGAATTATGCTCCTCACTGGATCATCAGTCTATCAGTGGGATTTAGTAAATTCGATTCAGGAGGTTAACTATACATCGTATGTATATTTATTTCACCCAACCTTTGACAAGAATGGAAACCTTTGGCTTATTAATCAGAAAGGAAGGAAAGTCGTTATTCTCCCGGAGATCGGAATGAAAAACTACCAGTACAAAATGGACGGTACTTCACCTGATTTACCCAACATTGATTAACTCCGGCCAACTTTGGATGCACTGAAAACAGCGATGTGGTGGTTTATTGTGTATTTCAGCCGTTCATTCACGCGGTCTCGAATTTTAGCCCCATAAGACTTGATGCGTAATATATTTCCATGTCTTGCTCCTTTCCTGTTACTTTTCGCTTTGTAGATACACAACTCGGCAACAACACTCTTACTCTGCGTTTTTTGGAACCTTTGCTACCGCTATCCTAACCAGAACGCCTGTACTTACTTTCCATTTTCTAAACCAAAAACTTTTTAACCATTTTCGCAAACTTAACGCACAGCTCACTTTCTTGCACCTTAATCTTTAATTCTATCACACTTTAGTCTAATCCAAACATCTTTAAAATGCAAAATTCAAGCTACAAAGGAGATGCCACACTTGCACACGTCTACAGTCGCTTGCATCCACTAACCAAGTCCATTGTAATATTCCTTATCGATTTGAATTTTAGAAATGTGTATAAAATTTCAAGATGTATGGTTTATAATTCGAACCAGTTTTACATTAAAATCTACAATTTTTATTGATTCAAAAAATGAAAGAGAATCTTATCTTTCATTATACTTGTGCTTATTTTAAACAGATAAAGGATCATGATAAGATTATTTGCTTGTACACTTAGAATAAAAATCATATTTTTCTAAGAAAAACACCCGGATGTCTATAATCAAACATTATCTTTGAATAGGGTGATTACTAAAGTATCAAATGTCTATTTTACATTTGTTTGTATTACGCATATGCTGAGCCAGAATGCAGTTAGCACGTGCAGAAAAACGTTAATGGATGAATTGCCTGAGCTGTAATTATGATCTTATCAAAGGCAGGCCTAATTTTTTTTATGAAAGTTAACCGTTATACTGTTTTGAAACGTTTCATAAAAAAAATGAAACTCAAACCAATGTGAGATGTAAAACTTAGCGTTTTAAGTGGCCTGACATATTGATTTATTTTTATATTGAATGTACTGTGCGCAGCTATTTATAACATATTCAAAGGCAGCTGCTTAAAAAGCATTTGAACAAGTGTGTATTTTATTATTAAAGTACGTTTAAATCTAATGGTAAAAGTGTCCAGTGTCAATTTAATCTAGTCAGTAAGGAGGTCGTGTGATAAAGTTGCCACCAGAGTTTATTACAATGTACCAAACCCGTCCAATTTTTCCAAACACCCATCGAAACGTATCTCATAGTGGCTCATAGAGTATCAACATACGTTGAAAAATAGATTACAGCGGTCACAGCTCAAAAGAAATACTCAACAAATGAAAATAACTTCATGAAAAATACTGGAGAAATCTTGAGGATCTCTCGCTTTTTTTTTCACATTTGAAAAATTACAGGGTGACCGTGAAAAATCAGGATATTGGTTAAAATTGTTCACAAGTATTGCAATAACCTACGAAATAGTCATCGTGCGGTTAATGACTGGTCACATCGGTTCGACCAACTCGCTTCGCGGATTTTCTATCTTGAACCAACCCCAAACGATAAAAGCTCCCCCCACACGCCATCTCCAAAAAAACAACGACCACCGACGACAACCACGCTCCAAAAGGACCCAGTGCATTACGACTCGGTCCCCTCCCTCGTCCGTCCGTTCTCATCCAGCCTCCCACCTCATCACCTGCACCCAACCGCGCACGCATACGTACGCAAGTTCGGCCAGCAGCAGCACACACGCGCGGAGGGTGAAAAGAGCTCGGGCATGCAAGCACGAGAAGCAAAAGAGGTTGAGGTAAAGGAGGGGGGAGGTGGGGCGAGACAGGTTGGGCCACTAAATTAGGAAACTCCGCGAGCCACTCGAGCACCGACTCTCCCCTCCTGTCGCGGCCAGAGAAGTAGGCCACGCACGTCGGGCTGCTGTTGTGCCTCTGGCCTCTTTTTCTCTCCCCCCTCGTGGTTTTACCAGCGCAGCTGCTGCGCACGGCAAAGAGAGAGAGAAAGGAGAGCTTTGCTCCCCCCGCGCTCATGTGCGTGTACGCATGTATGCGTGCATGTATATGTAACGCAAAACTGCGCGGAACAAAGAGAATAAGGGCTGCGAATACGGAACTCGTCGTTTGTGAGCTTGCGCGGTGGGAGAGAGGGGGGGGCAGCTGCAGGCTCTGTTTGTACAAATGCGGGCTTGATTTGTGTGTTTTGAATAGTCACGGGGGCTGCTTGTTTTGGGGAAGAAAGGGGAGCACGTGATTACTTATTTCGGGACTCTTGTGTCTTTGTTACATTTTTTTTTGGTTTTTGTTTTTTTCGAAATGTTTTGTCCGGAGCGAATAAGAAAAAAAAAAGGAAGTGGAATTCATGGTTTTGTCTTTCAAATCGTGACTGGGGTTGAATGGGTTGAATGCACATTTCAAACATTTACTCGATTACGTATGGGACGGACAATAGTTTGGGTGAGTTGTATCTGTGAGTTTTTGACGAATCCCATATGGAGCGAGATGTACCGAAAGCTGAAAGCCATTCCCCTAAAAAATCTTTAAAGGACTGGAATTTCACAAACTCGGGAAACTTTTGCCAATTGTTAAATACACATCACAAGATTTTTCCCGTGTTCCGGTATCGTTAGCGATATGATAAAATTAATTGTAAAACATTTACGAAGATACTCGTTTATTAAAATTACAAAATTGATGATTGCAAGGGCTAGCTGCCAAAGTATTCAACTATTTATAACAACCCCCATGTTTATCATTGGCGCGAACAATAAATAATCATCTTGTATTGTTTGGTCCATTTAATTTCATTAGTCAAAATTTTACTTCTAACCTTGTAGTTCTGACCATTATCTGTCATTGTATTGGGCGGTCTGCGAAACTAAGTAGAAACAGTCGAGTGAGGTAAGACAAGCCATCGACGACGGAGAAATCAAAGTGACCAAAGTAAGCTACATTGCGTTGTCATTGACAATAAGCATTTCCGAGAAAAAAAAAAAATTGCCGGGTTAATCCAAAAGTGAGTTAAAAATCGATAGCACCATTTTCCATTCATCATCCCATCATTGACGGACAGAAAAGCAAGTTGAATGGATGCGCATGAAAATCAACGGCCGTCAACTCGTTGCCGTCCAACCCATTCGCTGGCTCAGAAATCAATCAAATGCTTCTTTCATCCTCCAAATGCAAAGCATCTCTGAAACCAACTTTCAACGCGACTAGATACAGAGTATCAAAAGCGCCCAGCACGCAAAGACGACGAGGCCGGGGACCCGGGGAGAATTCGCAATCGCCCGAAATGGTAATCGCCCGCCCGATAGCCCGAGACCTGCACACGCGGCTCCTCTCGTCCACTAATAACGCCCGCAGTGACTGCCGACCCGACAGCCAGACACACGCACGCACGCGCCTGAAGCCCCGTAAGATCGAGTACTGTATTAGCCATCCCCTCGGACGCTCTGGACCGGAAACAGTTGTGCCGACCGACACGCCGATGCGTACACATATATATGTACGTCAGCGTTTGCGTTTATATTATCCGCACGCGTGTGCCGTAACGGGGGGGGGGGGGGGGGGGGGGGGGGCGGGGGGGGGGGGGGGGGGGGGGGGGGGGGGGGGGGGGGGGGGGGGGGGGGGGGGGGGGGGGGGGGGGGGGGGAGATCGAGCCCGGGATGTGACAAATGCTCGTGCTCTCCCCTGATCCCCCTCTCGAATCTCTCTCGCTCGAGCGGGCGGATAGATTACACGTGTAAAGTGGAGTGCGCTCAGATTTCGGAAATTGGACGCGCGGGGTTGGTATACATGTATATATATTATACGAGGCTCGATGTGATCCGAAAGCTTTCGGGACGTCATTGACACAGTACTGTGAAAGGGTCAAGTGGGATGATTCGCCTGCACCTGTTTTTTTCCAAATTTTAAGTACAACTTTTTTGGTACAGCATTTCGTAAGGGGAAAAGCACCGTAGCTATCCATCCCAAAGCGGATTGGTGCCGAGGATATGGTTGTAGGTTAACCGGATTGCAAACATCGAAATGTAATCAGCGGCCCGTCAAAAAGACACGACGCGGGCTATCAAAAGCGAGTTTTCTCCTCCTCAAATGTTTGCCGCAAATATTGGCTCTCCCACTGACGAGCAGCGCCAACCTTGCATGATACACGTACCTGCACCGCACAGCAAACGACGTGCAATCTAGAAGCTGCGGATGCTCTCGAAAATTGTATGAAGCGCGGGTGACTTTGTAACGCACACATATTTGAAGGTTTCCGTAGCGTCGAGGAGGACCACTTGGTTGCTTTTCTCTTCTGAAGGGTGTATTCAGCGACAGCCCCGAGACTGGATCGCTCTGGCAGGACTCTGGGGTTCTTCACTGGATGGGTATCATCAAAGAAGTGATTAGTTCCCAGTGTGAGCTTTATGCGTCCTGGCTTTTGGTGGGGTTTTATGTTGATTTAGCTGCCGGTGTCGTTTTATGTAAAATGGAAACTTCGTTGCATCATTCGTAAGATTTGATCCTGAACAGACGGATTTATTGAATTTTTTTCTTCTTCGATTTGTATAACTTCTGAGGTTTCTTTTGCCCGCTGTTTGCACGGCGGCTACTTTTCTCGAAAACAATCTCATCACTTCTTTACTGGTTCGTGATGGATACGCCTTGCAAGTTTCACGGATAATGAAACACTATTATCCTGTAACTGATGGGAGAATCATCTGCGGTAGAAAATATCCGTGGTCTATGAACCGTAAAATGAGATATTTTTTTCTTTACATGAAGTTTTAAGATGCCAAAATTTACGAAAAGCCGCGCAAAATACAGCGCCTCTTTATATTACATCACAATCTTAAATCGAACAGAATTATTGTATGTACGTTGACCAAACAATTTCATTCATCGCGTACTTTTTTTTTTTTTTTTTTTTTTTTTTTTAACAGTTTAATTCAACTGCAAAAAAAACACGATATCGAGTACATACGTACGCACATACACATACATTTTTCCACCCTCGTAGTAGGAACAATAGATGTCTACAGTAAATATAAAAAACGCAAACTTGAATTCGTAACCTGAGAGCAGAATCATTTTACCGAACGCAGCATGCAGTCGGCAAAAATATGGTCAAGCTACGGACTGTTCCTCTACTACAATTGTACCTTGATTTGTATTTTTTTTTTTTTTTTTTTTTTATGGATGACGGTGGGGGAAACCTTGCATAGCCTCCCTCGATAAAACTGAGGGGACTGTCAGATTCTTACTGACTAAAACCATCCACCACCCGGGTCCACCTGCTTTGCGCAACGAAACCCAAAAAGAACGAAGGAAGAAAAGAAGCGGAGAAAAAGATGATGGAAAATACTGGGACACCGAAAGTTCGGGGCTATAGCTAAAAACCGAGAGTAGGAATTCAGCTAGTGCTATCGTTAAGAGCGAGATACGAGAGATGGATAAAGATATCTGATTTTACGAAAGTTGAGTAAAAGACACAACAGGTACGCGTCGGAGTTCAAAATTGAGGTTAGAAATTTACGTGAGGGTAGCCATGAGGTTGGCTACCAACTGAGAAACTGCAGATCGAATGGCCTTTTGAATAGTATAGGTTTTAGTAGAGTAGCAAAGAGAGAATTTTCATGTGTGAGATTTGAGGATGTAACTTGAGCGTAGGAGCGCTCGTACTGCGGTGGAACTCTTGAAGAAGAGGCTGCAGTCGGCTGTGGTGGTGGCAGCTGAATTTTTGGCTTTGTAATCTCCTTTTTCGGCAACTTTGAGCAGCCTATAGATACGTGGCCCAGTGGTCAGTGCTTCTTCTCGCGGATGATGATTGGAGAAGGAGGCGTTTCGGTCCGCTGCTCTTCCTCGTCGTAGTCGGTGTCCATGGCCTTTTCAGACTCGGTGTCTGACTTGTCAAGGTTGAATACGCAGTACTCTTGTTCGGCTGCATCTTTGTCGAGTTCTTCGTGTTCTTCATCGGCGTCGGGTGTGCTTTGTTTCTTGGCCGCTTTGTTGTGCCACTTAACTCTTCTTCTTGTGAGCATTTCAGTTCTCGGACAGTTCGGTGTCGGAGGGGATTACAGCTGCCTCGTTCTTCCGGGACTCGAGCACTGCTGCGAGAATGGACAATTGCGATTTGAGGTCGGCCGATAGTGCCATTTGCCTATCCATCTGTTCACGGAAGCCGGCTGTTTGAGCTTCGTATTGAGCAATCAGAAACTTCATTTGATTGTTTTCGACGGTAACTTTCGCCAGCTGCTCTTGGAGTGCTTTTTCCTTGGTGGTAGCGCACTACCTATAGATACTGTCTTCGGTAATGGCATATTAATTTTTCTTTGTCTTGGGTTTTTGATTTGATAATGCTTGATGGGAGATGATTGTAGAGACGACTAATGACCTATGATTTAATTGAGAGGTTACAACTATTGAAAGACTCTTGTGGGGCATAATCGTAGCTTTTTACAACAGATGCACGTAGTTCGATACTCCGTATACTAAAACATTCGAAAATTTCTAGTAGGAGAGACAAATGATTTATTCGTAGACTTGTTTTTGTTGTAACATAGATATGATTGTAAATAATATCAAAGGTTTTTTAAATGTTTCATACGGCCCTGGGTATAAGTAGAAAGAAGTCGTATCCACGGACATCAGATTCTTTAGTTTTTGTCTAATGCTTGAAAATTTTAAAGTTTCACAATCGGGTACAACTGTGAGATTTTTCCACAACATATTATCAGAAATGAAAGATGTCATAGTCGGGTGCCTCGCACAAGCGTGATTAAATTTTCGTCGTCACTTCAATCATTAATAGTCGATTAACATTTCTTTTTAATCTATTATTTAAGGTACTTGTAACTGAAAATTTGAAGGTTATCAAAAATGTTGTATTTCTCAGTCTAATAAAATTTAATCGTCGTCATTTGAATGTATGAAACTTTTGCATAAATAAGGTGTATTGTAGTTTTTTTTCAGATTTTTACCTAATATTTATTTGTTGAAATATCGTGTGAATGAAAAATAAACACTTTTTCTTACCTCAGGCCTTTTTGGAACCCTAATACACCCTCAGTAGAAAAAATAGCAGTCGTAACTCGATCGTAAACCTCTCGGTTCGCAAATTAAAGCCTTTCCAATCTCGTACAAAAACTACTATTCCTGCCTCGGGCACTTTTGCAATCCTGGTACACCCTCGGTAGGAAAAATAGGATTCGCCACTCATGTGCATCCGATTAGGGGGTGTTTCGCAAGCGCAATCGGGTCCAGGGTCCGCCATGGAGGGATGCACATTTGTGACGAAAACTACTATTTCGTAATGAGCAAAATTAAATTGTCATCCGATTTTAATAAATTACGGCTAGTTTTGTTCTCTATCTAAATAGCTGAAAACTAACCAGTCTTGATTTTTTTTAAAAAAGCCGTATTATTGTTACAAATGTCTTTTTTTATAAACATTTTTTTTGCTATTTAGGGGGAGAAAAAAACAAGCTTCTGTTTATTAATGTCAGATGATACTATAATTTTGTTTCATCACAAAGAATGTTAATTTTGAATACTCATACATGTGACAGTATCATACATTTAAATGACGACGACTACATGTTATTGGACTGAAAAATATGACTTTTTCGATAGCCTTGATATTTTGGGATGCATCTACATTATTAGATATTCTCATTAACAGAGGGGCTCTGGAATTTGGTGCGCCTCTGTTAATCAAAAACTAATAATTTATGATGGTTTGTAATTGAATTCTAATAGTTTTCGTTTAGCAGAGACACGAAACATGTCAGAGACTCGTATCTCTCGAGAATATTCAATCAA
>JAPYYV010036558.1:0-11322 GCA_030522625.1 Copidosoma aretas | reverse complement strand
AAAAAAAAAAAAAAAAAAAAAAAAAAAAAAAAAAAAAAAAAAAAAAAAAAAAAAAAAAAAAAAAAAAAAAAAAAAAAAAAAAAAAAAAAAAACCTATTAGTGCGAAAAAAAGGAGCTCGACGAGAAGAGATGATGTACAAAAATTACAAATGCAAAAAAATTCCTATGTTTTACGCACCTCGCGCCGCACAATACACATACCTTGGAAACAGAACACACGGTACTTACATCCATACATACGTATGTACTTTGAGCGACACACCAGGAAAAAAGTATACGGTTACATAAAAAAATTGAGCGATGAAAAAAAAAAAAACTTTATACCAGCAGGTACGAGAGAAAAAAAACAACAACAACAACAAGCGTGTAAAATAACACACTCGATATCTGATAAGAGGCGGTATTATTATTGTTATTATTCTCGCGCCCGGCGGATTTTCCGTTGAGACGCGCGACACGATGACACCCATTAATCGAATCGTCGCGTCGAAGCAGCGGCGCAAAGCTCGTCATAGCATTTTATTATTTCAAATACGTCTTTGAAAGAAAAAAAAGGTGCCACGAATGTGACGACCGCTTGGACGCGAGCAAAACGATTTCGCGACTGTAAGTGATTACGAAGAAGAAAAAAAACAGAGGAGCGGGGGGAGAAAGCGAGCAGGAAGTGAGCCACCCCCGGACTCGCTCATATTGCAGCGGGGGGGGGGGGGTCGAGTACGAGAGCGTCATAGCAGCAGCAGCAGCAGCAGCAGCAGCAGCGGTGTAGGTGTATATTTTTACGCGAACGATCCGCTGATGGCGTCAACGGCTATATACTGCACGCCGGCGGCTTGAAAAATTCAGGTATCCATATGCCTAATGGTCACAGCAGCAGCAGCAGCAGTTTCCTACGGAAGGTGAGCTTTTCACCCCTCCCGCGGACGCTCGCTCGATCATCGTCACGGCGTGGAGCTTTGTTCAGGCTCGGAGTTGTAAAATTACGCGAGCTCGTCTGGATGGATCATGGAGGGGGGGGGGGGGGGTCACGATGCACTCGTTTCATTTAACGTGTCGGAGGGTACACGAATATAGCCGCGCGAGCCCAAAGTGGCGGCTGCTCGATTGACCGTGGGTAATTGTAACGCGTAGGTACTCGCGTAGGTAGATATATACGACGTGAGCTTTTTTTTCCGGGAGCTCCCCCTGGGGAGTGCTCGAGGGCAATGTTGTTTGAACAAATTTAGAGTCACGTGCACGCGGTGCAGTAGTGTGTCTCTCGGAAAATGCTATTTTATACACACATAACACTCGATCTGATCAATGAACTGTTTTTGACGCACGTGTCGTGTGTATGTACGTGGATATATACTTGTGGATGTTGTGCGTATGCCGAGCGCTTGTGAGATATTATGTGAATGAATTACTACTTTTGTATGTATATACGAGCGGGTTTCCGTTGAATATACATATAAATGTCGTACGCTCGCCGCTGTGGTGTAACCCGGTAAGTAGAAATACAGGTGTACATTCGCTCGGATTATGCCACACGAGAGGTGTTTTGTATTTTCTATATTTTCGTAACCGTTAAAAGCTCTCGTCTGATACAGAGCTTGCGGACTGTTTCTAAACCTGCCTGTGTACGCGCGCTTTACGACTAACTCTCTCTCTCTCTCTTTCGGCAAGTGGGGACTGCCAAAAGGGCGTTTTACAACAGTCGAGCTTTGACATTTTACGATACCCCTGAAGAGCTAATCATCAGGCGCGATTTTATTTATCCGCCAGAAGTGGAAAAAAGTCACCAGCAGGCACGGATAACGCGGATAACCCACCCCTGATGGAACGATCCGTGAAAAAGGCCAAATTAAGATTCACGCGCCGGTGAAAGAGGCATCTCAAAAAAAGCCCTCCGAGAGCGAGCCTTCCCTACGTTACCGATGCCGCTCCGGCGCTGGCCGCGAGAGTAAACAAAACGCTCGTGCAGATGGCGACTACTGCCGGGGCACCGAGACACATCACGGCCGCCTGCACCACGAGGTGCTCCTGCATGGACGCGCAACTTTTTCGACTCGTTTTTCCCATCTTGTCGTGTTTTTGTTTTTGTTTTTTTTTTTCGTTCTGTTTCAAGGGAATAAATGATCCGTCGCTCCGACGCCGAGGCGAAAAAATGGGGGAATCCCCGTGTCTCCTCTGCATACAAGCATATTCGGGAACTTTGGGTTGCCGGCTTACGTAAGTTGTCGTACAGCGCTGCAGCCGGTCGATCGAAACAAAAACGAAAGTGGGTGGCGACGGATGCGAGAGAGAGAGAGAGAGAGAGAGAGCAGCCGGGAAAAAAGGATCCTTCGAAGGTCACTTATTGCATGTAGCCTCTCGCGCGCACGGGGGCACGTTATCCGCGCGCAGCGAAGCCAATTGTGACGGGGGAAAAGCTCTCTGCTCTCCGCGCGTTTTCGCGGGCCTTGTTATTCTTTCCCCGAATACTGCTGATCCGAGCAGCGGGTCGATGGCGATCATCGCGCGATCGGTTCGAGAAGAGGGCGAAGGAAACGCAAAAAACAAAAGTAAAGGACAAGGAGATCGACGGCGAGCCAAGATGATGATTGAAAAAAGAGAGAGAGAGAGAGAGCATGAAACGCGCGGCGCACAGTCAAATGTCACCTTGTAACAGATTTTCAGGCCGCGAGAAAAGGAGTCATACGTGTGCGGCGTCTCTCCTCCTCCTCCTCCTCCTCCTCCTCCTCCTCTCGAGGCTCTCTTTCACGCGCTCCGTCTGTTTCTTTTTTTTTTTTTCCTCTCCTCCCCCCCCGACCCCTCCTCCTTCGTCTTCTTTCATTTTGACTCGAGAGGAGGAGAAAAAACGAAGAAGCAGCAGCCGGGAGAGAACACACGCACGGCACATGTGCGTCCGCCTGCCTCCTCTCCTCATACATGTATACATTGACATGTGTGCCATGCAGGGCAAGCGTTTGTGGAGAATAGGTATACTTACATACGCCGATGTCGCCGATACGCGGTTGGCAAACGGCCGCTTACTTACTCACGGACTGTATATATTCTATACGCTATGCTATGTGTGTCACTTCATTTTCTGGGTATTGTCAGTATCAGCGGCGCAGAGAAACGCGATCCTATGGGCTTGCGACGACGGCTGATGCGTCTAATATGGATGAGCGACTGCAGTAATATTATTTGCATATAAGTACACATATTTGTGAGAGAGGGACACACGCGGAGACCATCACGAGTTTGTCTCGCTGAAATAGGTACGGTCTTTTTTTTTTCGTCTCCCCCTGTACTTATTGCGCGCGGTATCATGCAGCGAGGTGTCTGCAGTGTGTGACATAATAGCTGCGTTAGGCAGACGCATGATTTCGCTGATGATTAGCATAGCGATGCTTCTGCAGTGCAAGAGAGTATAAGGATAAGCGACTGTATTGAATCGACGACGACGATGATGATGATGATGATGATGATGATGATGATGATGATGATGATGAGCGTGTCGCGAGTGTTGCATGTACGTATGTGTAATTTTACGGCATATAATTTTGAACGGAACAAAAAAAGTGCTTTAAAATCACAATTATTTATGCATAAATTGCTTCGTTGGTAAAAGTACTATTATGTGTGCGATCGAATCGAAAGGCTTCACAGGAGATACTCTTGTTGTAATAAACAGTTTTCCTTGAAACGTTTCAACCATAAGAACGAGAGACGCCTGCGTGCCTACATGATGCGCAAATGTTTCAAAGATCCTTATTGTATATCAAATCAACGAAAATTCCTCGAGAACATTCAGCCCCCGAAAAGAGCGCGTTTCACGCAACAGAGCGAGAGGGGAAGGTTGTATGTTTGATTCAGGAAAACAAAAAGGAAAAGCCCCTCCGTGAGCCAAGGATATGCGGGGATCGATAGCGCGATTATCATACCGACAACGCGTGTACATACATTACACACACATCAAGTGTCCGATGAACGACGCGGACACGCTCGCACGCATGATATAATGCACGACTGTGTGCGTGGCTTTTTTTTCGTTCGAATGACAAAAATTGTACACGACGACGACGAAGGTAGCGAGCTTAGCATGGAAACGCGACCCTGTCAGGCCACACTCAGACACGTGAGTATACTGTATACGCTGCAGGTTCAAACATATACGTGGACGAACGATATAGCGCTTACACGTATCCTGCGTGTGAAGATGCCGATAGCTTGGAAGTTCGATGAAATTACACCACTCGACCGACGAACGTCGAGGATGCGACTTTCGCTGAGGAGCGACTTGGAACATTTTCGGGGATGATTCTGGTCTAATGTACCTTTACTATCGACCGATTGATCGCGTCGCTCGTGAGCTTCCGATCAATGTGTAATTATACTTTTCTCGACCGAATCACAAAGTTTCAAGTGTGAGCAAGATAAATGCCCCTATTACTGCTCACTTACCATACTCGCTTATTCGTTAAATTATATGAAAATAATCACGTTTTTTTTTTTTTTTTTTTTTTTTCAATTTCTCTGAATAAATGTGTACAGTTTAAGTTGATTCGATCCTAAGCTCGGAAAAAGTGGAATATATTTGCGAAAATCATAAAAAAATGTCTTAACGAGTCCTGTCATCCTGTATACGTTTGTATTAACAATTCTCTCCCTCTCTAGTTTTTTGCAGCCTCAAACTTTTATTCTCCAACATACGTATAGGGGTCAATGCAACGAATGATTATTCGAGTACTTATTTCAAGTTCTCTGCGAAAATATTGATGAGGTGCTTGCTGGAAAAATGAGCTTTTATGAACAATTTCGCGCATTTATGGGCATCCTTGGATGATGAATAGTTTGAGAAGCATAAAAGTGTTGTTCTATTTAATAACTGGGCTGCAATTTTTTTTTTTTTTCAAGCAACCTCTATCAACAACTGAACAAAGTAACTATTTACAACCGAGACTTTAACGATTATCCCACGAACATATCGGCATTAATTTTAATACAGGATCGCCTTATTCGACAGGTGCGTGTATCGTTAAAACTACCCCTGTAACCAAAAGTTCTCTCCAACCTTTTTTTTTTAAATACCATACACGCAACCAAAATATTAATTCGTTCTTCGGAATGCTCGTTGTTTGACAAAGAAGGAGGGAACCACGAGTGAAAAAGAAAAGAACAGGTACGTGTATGACAAACACATCGATCATCTCTGGACTAGCTGTGTATAACGATGAGAAAAGGGATCAATATACACACCGATCGCACGAACGAACGAATAATCAAATAATCAAGTGTATACGTAAGTATATGGTGGATACGATGATGATAAAATTTATCAAGCGTACGCGGGAACGTTGACACGGACGACGACGATTCCGAGCGACTTCTCTCTCTCTCTCGAGATCTCGTACATCATGTGTGTATTATATTATGTTATACTTACGAACGTGAAAACGTGAAAACAAACACGCGCGAGCGACCGCAATCGGTCGAATTATCGCCCCTCCCCCCAAAGGAATCTATAGTAGGGTGTATCTCTTCGCCAACAGCAACGCGCGCGCACTACCATACAATATAACGTACTAACGAAGCGAGTGGGAGCAAAGAAAAGTGGAAGACGATGATCCGAAGGGAAGAGGAAGCAGGGCTATTGCGCGTATACACGTATACACATACGATTGGGTACAAGCATACCAGCCCCAGCGAACAGGGGTAAGTAAGTAGTAACGGTGTGTACACGGTAAGACAGCATCTATACATATATATTATACGAGGACGCCCTCCTGACCCGCCCTATATATACATATATAAGTACACGCGAGAGAGCGAGGGTTGTAGCAGCCCTGTACTCGCTCCGCGAAAAAGTCAATATTAGGCCTGGGAATTCACTTTTTCGCTCCAGTCGAGCGGGTCACGGTGAAGCTATGTATTACACGTAACGTTGCGGCCGCAGATGCAGACGCGTCGACTCGGGAGAAATAGTTATTGATGACAGATCGGCCGCAGACTACGCGTGCACGAGGTTTTAGCGTAAGAGCGAAATTTTTTTTTGCTCCTCTCGTTTTTTTTTTTCTTTTTTTTTGTTCGCGCTGGCGGACTATATGTGTGTGCGCCGGCACGATGTATTGTCATACCTGTATATATATACGCGGGCTGACGTAACTCGCGGACGGATGAATATGTGTGTTTGCCTTTGGGGACATCGGCTCTCTCTCTCTCTCTCTCTCTCTCTCTCTCTCTCTCTCTCTCTCTGCAGACTCTGGTGTTACGTGTTTTTGGCAGTCGATCGCTTTTTTTATTTTTATTCGTCACCCGAGCGCGGGTTTCGGCAAAATTATCCGGATTTTGCAAACAACGGATATATTTTTCAGTGGAGCCGATCATTTTCTTTTCAATATACACGTACTGCAGAGAGTAATGGTGGTGGTATATCACGGAGAAAGAGTCGCAGGCTGTTATAGAGTTAGATTTCAATGTATGGTAGTGTAATGCCCGCGTGAGTACACCGCGTCGAGGAATTCGTCACTGCAGTGTACGTACGTACGTACAATGAACATACCTTTAGGATTATTATATAGATTCATCGAGAGCTTTACGGAATGTGCAGCAGCTGCAACAGCTTACATGCATATAGTACACTTGGAGCAGTAGCCAAGAGTCTAGCCACACATTTATCGCTAATACGAATACTATGATATAATTGTATATATTTATAGCACTTGTTTTCGTGTTTGCCTGTACGTTCGCACATCGGAGCTACAAGGGGATGATAAAACGCGCGCGCGCGCATTAATCGAAAACACTTTATAATATCCTGTACTGATCGTGCAAAAGTAAACGGAAAAGCGTCGACGGGACGACGAGGAGGAAGGAGGCGCGAGTTGCTGCAGCAGTCTCGGATCGGAGTTGCGATTGCAATTGTATAACGAGGGAGTGCGGTGGATTGATTTCACGTAACGCAGGATCGTGCGGTTTAGTTGAAGTTTATATACCTCATATTATATATATATATATATATATATTTATCAATAAGATTCCTTCATCAACCGAGTGTCACGGCGGAAGATCGTTGTCGACCCGTACGTCGAGCGAGCCTGACGATCGAAAATAAGAAATCGAGGGAGGACGAAGCGGAGAGCTTGCACGGAATGCCGCGCTTATTTCTTTTTCGCAGTGCAGCCGCAGTGCATCAATCAACGCCGATCCCCCCCCCCCCGCCAACCCCCCCCCCCCCCCCCCCCCCCCCCCCCCCCCCCCCAGTCAGCTGTACATGGTACGAGAGCCGATCCGCGCCCCGTTTCTGCACAATTTAATTGTTTCCTCGGGCCAAGGGTCGAAAATTCCCGCAGGGAAAATTAATCCCGGAGCGCCGAAGGGAAGGGCCGCGGAGCGTATATCTCTCTCTCTCGCTCTGACCTACTGGTGTGAAAAAATTCAGGATCAATACCGGACTTTCCCTTCGCGCGTACATACCTTTTGCATCATACTTCTCCTGCATATGCGCCCCGCGTTCGTATATTTTCGTGAACATTGCTTTCAAGGGGCCTACATCGCGGAGAGGATTCCGTCGGCCGAAGAAGAAGAAGTAGTAGTAGTAGTAGTAGTAGTAGTAGTAGTAGTAGTAGTAGTGTGGACTCCCTGCGGCAGTCGGCCAAGAGAGCGAGATAGAATAAGCCCGCGTCGCGTTAGCAGAGCATATAATATACAGAACAACAACAACAACAACAACAACACACTGTCCAACTGCACCGGTTCAAGCAGCAGCTCCTGCACGCATATAGTACTTATATAAACATACAACCTCATCCTCTCCTGGTATAGTCCTCTGGCATTACATACATGTATATTACAGGTACCTATATATATATATATAATACTTTTCGAACGCGCAAGTACATAAATATGTGTGCGTATATGTATGCGTGCCGCTGCCGCGCCGCCAAAGTTCGAAGGCCATCTCTCTCTCTTCTCTTCTCGCGTGTATATAATATATATATATGTGTGTATATATAACGCACGTATACACGTGACTGTGAAGGCACACATGTTGGAATAATCCATATGTATAATGTATGTACAAACATACACATACATGTGTATTGTACACTTATACTCGCCTCCGAGGCATCTTCACTTCTCTCTGCCAAAGGGAATTATTCATATAATTTATGTCTGCTGTATACTTTGTACATACATGCTGTTGTAGTTGTGTGCAGGTAGCGGAGCGAAAAATATATACATGCGCAAAGACACGAGAGCAACCTGCATTCGTAAGTTGACGCGTCGCGTCTGTCCAACACTCGGTACTTACTATTAGGTTTATACGTGGGTATACATCATACGGTACACGGAGTGTAGCATCAGAAAACGTCGACGATGAGAAAGAAAAACAAAAAAAACTCACCCAACCGGAGAAGAGCCGCCTGAAACGCGCGGCGCAGCGAGAGCCTCCAGGAGAACCGGCCGGTCGTCGTCGTCGTCGTCGTCGTCACGCGCTTCAGCTCTCGCTGGGGTGATGGTGGGAGAGGGACGGGCGCAAGCTCGCTCTCTCTCTCTCTCTCTCTCTCTCTGTCTCTGGTTCGCACACTCTCGCGCGTGTCAGTGCAGTTGACGATGATGATGACGATGCGGCGGCAGCCTCATCCCCGTCAACATCCTCATGGTCGTCGTCACGCACGTACAAATATTCTCAACGACCTCAGGGACGAGCAGCAGCTTCGCCACCTTCTGTTTTTCGCAGACTCGGGCACTGCAGTTGTGTTGCTATCATTCGACGGCAGCAGCAGCAACAACAACGACGACGACTGAATGATCCCGACGCTCATCTCGTTCTTCGATGCATATTTTTTTGTGTATTTACTCGCTGCGGTGTTACAACAATAACATAAGTATATATCACACACGCACGAGGATTACGCGTGCAGCAGACACCGTACGATGGGGGGGTCCTTAAATATTTTTTCTCTCGTCCTCCCTCTCTCTTTATCTGCGGGTGCGCGCGTGGTTTTTTACCATACAACAGATTGGACTCGCCGCTGCTGTCTTCGCTGCATCACTGTTTTATACACACTGCACACCGACCGAACAACTGCGGTGCATTTAAAAAAAATTAATTCATGCCCCTGCGTATCTTGCATACACGTATATTCTCATACGCGGTGCACGCGCGCTACATCGATACAGGGGAAGAGAGGGAGGATTAAAGCACGATTATAGCACGCGGTAGGTTATATGCATATAACATATTATCATCACACGCGCGCACACCTTCTTCTTCTTCTTCTTCACATATACGGTCGACACGCGCACTACTCCCGTTCTCCGCCGTATACATATTTGTCGTTTCTTCTACAATTTTTCATCATCACGTATCACAGAACAAGCTCGATTCGCCCCGCTTCGAGAAAAAACAGGGAGGAAGAGAGCAAAAAGAAGATGACGATGGTGCGTGGACGCGCGCGCGCGCGGCTATAAGTACAAATGCCAATAATACACACCATCGGCTATCAAAAAAGCACACGGCTTTTCGTGACGTCACTCGCGCGCGCGCGAGAGAGAGCCAGCAGCAACAGCTCCTCGGAGGTGGTGCAGGCAGTATATAGGTGGAACAGAAGAGATGGAGGCGGAGGAAGAAGAGGAGCAGTCAGTCAGGAGCGACTGTAACGAAGACGGCTGCAGCGGGCATGCGCACGGGCTTTTCGGTGATTTTCCATGTAGGTGTATATCACAAGTCGCCGCAACCACCACCACCGCACCGCGCACCGATGATGATAATAATGACGGCGATGATATTGTTGTTGTATACAATACTCGATACACCCGCAACGTCGTCGTGTCTCTCTTATTGTTCACACTTGTTCTTGTATTTGCAAACACTTAATGATGATGATGATGATGATGATGATGATGATGATGATGATGATTATGATGATGATGATGCTGAAGAGTATCTTCAGATGATGATGATGATGATGATGATGATGATGATGATGATGATGATGATGATGGTCACAAGAGAAGGTATCGTAGTATTATAAGAATATATACTCTACTAAACTATAAAACTATAATATAGTAGTAGTAACAGCCGAGCTGACGCTGCCGTCCGTCCGCTCTTTCACTCTCTGCTGGGCTTGTACTACTACTACCGAGTATTATTATACTCTCGCTGCTGGCGAGCATATCAGCAGCAGCAGCAGCAGCAGCAGCAGCAGCAGCAACGACAGGCGAGAGGGAGAGAAGAGAACCAGTCAAGTCAGTCTCTACAGAACAGCAGTAGCCAGTGTTGCTTGTATACGTGTGGGCATGATATTTATTATATACATGCGTAGTGCGTACCCATATTATATGCCGCCCAACATCGACAGGAAAAAGTTGTTGTGTATATATATATATGAGACTGACGGACGGACGGACGGACTGTTACTACTGAAAAACCACCGACTCCCGATCCGCTGCTACTGCTGCTGCCTTCTTTTTTTTTCCCTCCTTCTCCTCCTTACTCTTCGGGTGCGCTTGGCGCCTCTCTATACCTCTTTTTTTTTTCTCCTTCTCTCTTCGCCTATACTGCACTACTCATATGTGTGTATGTATGCATACAGGATTACTGATTCGCGTACCGCATATTATACCTACTCGATGCGTATACTACTACCATGTGGTTGTCATCGCTATATATTGAAAAATTACAGGGTGCATTGGAGAATTGAGAAAGGCAGGGAGATGACCACCACTGCCAACAACCGATGCGCGTGCCATCGCTGCCGCATCTCCGAGGGTACGGTCGGAATTTTTTGTCTTTCTCAAAAATTGTTTCACCCGCCGTCTCACTGATAGTATACGGAGAGAAACAAAAATATATGTGTGACGATTCGCGCAAACGTGTATTATTCATCGGTAGATCCGCGAGAAGGGGAGAAAAACAATTCGACGGTAAGTACGGGGCTGTGCAGCGCACAGACGTACAATTGGTGAGAAAATAGCAATAGAGACTGCAAGTATGCGAAAGTAAAAGTGTATAACGTATACTTATATACCATGTACCTCCTACTTTTCTCGCACAAGCGCGAGATAATCAAAAGTGACAAAAGTAAAAGGAAAGGGAATTAAGAGAGAGAGAGAGAGAGAGAGAACGTTCATATATTATATTCCATGCACATTTATACGCCAACGATTCCTCGACACTTCAACCAGTGTATTAGTGCATGCTGAAATGCGCGGAGGATCATCGTGTATAGCAGGGACCCTCCAACTCTTTCCTCCTCGCCGCGCTCCTCCCCCGTGAGTACAGCTGCACCTTCCAACAACCTGGGCCCAATATCTATCTATCTCACGCGCACTCGTGTTTTTTTTTTT
>JAPYYV010036552.1:0-14807 GCA_030522625.1 Copidosoma aretas | reverse complement strand
AAAAAAAAAAAAAAAAAAAAAAAAAAAAAAAAAAAAAAAAAAAAAAAAAAAAAAAAAAAAAAAAAAAAAAAGCAAAGCGCGTTTGCGATAAACGCGGTGACAGTATATATACCCCGAGAGAAAGCAAAGGAACCTAATATCCGAAGGGCATGAAAATTCGATATCCCGCGCTATATATGACAAACGCGATGACAGTTCTACCTATGCGTATCCACGTATAAATATACGCACCGACCGACCGACCGACGACAACTCATCCTCTCTCTCTCTCTCCTCCCTTATTCCGTCCGGGGGCTTCCATTGTCCCTCGGCATTGTCTGCGCCTAAACTATATAATACGTCCGCCGCAAAAGGAGAACCTGCGCATACACTGCGCCACACTGCCGTGCGCCTCGCGTGTGTCTCTCCGTTTCTTTTTTTGTTTTTTTTTTTTTTTTTCCCCCCGCGGCCCGTGCCTTTCTTCCCCCCGCGTGCCGTGCCGCAGCAGCAGCAGCGCGAGGGAGAAAAAACCAGATCAAGCATAGTAGCAGCAGCTCCACGACAAATTTTCCGTGCGGAAAATCTCGAATGAGCGGACGCGCACACGGCCCGCGGGCTATACATACGCGCGTCCGCATTGATACGTATGCGCATGGAGCAGTTGCCGGCGCCGAATAGATGACAAAAAATAAAAGAGAGGAGACAGAGAGAGCGGCTAATAGCGCGGCCCGCTGTTGCATTACATACGCGCGTGCACAGTGTCGTTCGTGCTCCTCTTTGGCCGCACGCTTCTGCTGCTCTGCTCCGCTATTATTGTTATTGTTATCATTATTACTGTTATTGTACAAAGAGAGAGAGAGAGAGAGAGCTCCTAATATATATCAGGTTTAACCGGAAAACAGGGGGAGGCCCCGGGGCGGGGCGGGGGGGGGGGGGGGGGGGGGGGGGGGGGGGGGGTTGCGGGGCGCGCATACCGGGTCGTGTGTATGTAATACCAATCGCGTCGTTGTCGTCGAGCAGAGGGGCGGGAAGGGGGCAACGCGGTGCGCGCACAGTAGTACGTATAATATAACAGTATATACACATAGTAACAGCTTTCTCGAGTGCGTCTCCGTTACTAATGCTGAAAAAAGATTTGTAAAGTGCCTTTTTTTTCCTCACTCGATTTTTCGAGAGGGGCTCTCTCTCGCGTTGTAAAACTGATTGTTATTCTTCTTGGGTTCTCATTGTCATGCAGTTTTTCAGAAGTGCGTTTGTATGTTTGTCGGGAATGCGACGAATTGTCTGAAGAATTGGATCAATTCGATTGTAGTGGTTCGATCGGGCTTTTTGTAGATGTGGTTCCTGTCATATATTTGTGTACAAAATCGTTTAGGACCATTGGTATGTATACTTCAATATTAAATGTGATGAAAAATACAAAAACAAAAAAAAGTACTCGCGTGATTCAGATACAGTGCAAATCCATAACGCATCGTGACAGTTAAAATTATTTCGTACGAAACGGATACTGCGCTGATTGCTGCGTAAGTGATGAATAAATTAACAGCAGATCGGATGCTGTTTTCAGCCAATGTCATAGATATGCCTGAATCGATGTTTTATGCAATATTTCGCCAGCTCTACTAAACTTGAGAATCGTTTCGATTTTCCGATTAAATTTTTTACCACTCCACAATCATGATCAAATATTTTTGGTTGTTCATGAACTACTCGCGTCAGCACTGCTGTAAAATAATTTATAAAGTCCCAAAAGAATTCCAATCGCACGTTTGAATGTACCCTGTATTTCGGTATACCTGAGAATATTCGGAAGTAAAAAAAAATGCTCCCGCCATCTTTAAAATCGGGGGATCCATCATCGGTATAGCCCCGAGATGACGACAACCTCTCATAAAGGACCGCAGAGCCCGAACGCGGGGCCGCGTTGAGGGAGCCCCGGCGTCTCGTCGACCAATAGCCTGTAATTTAGAAAACGCACGGGTATAATGTAGGCGTGCGCGTACGACATCCGAGCGAGCACAACGTCGTCCCGAAAAGAAAGGATTTCCGCGTAATTCGAGCCTCTCCGTGCCACATAATAATAACTCGTCGTCGTCGTCCGGCCGCGCCACCGTTTATGCTCTCTCTATGAAAAACAAAAGGGCAGGCGCGCAGGGAAGAAAAGGGAAGAAATGGAGAAAAAAAAATGGCGCAACAGCGCACGGTACGCACACCGCGGAGAGGGCCTTTGAGCTGTCCGACGATTGGAGGGACGTTACATGTATACACGTAAGTATAACATAGGTACGGAAGAGAGAGAGAGAGAGAGGGAGCAAGAACAACTATACTCCTGTCGCTTATGAGGGGACTCATATTGCAGAGCTGCATGTAATATGGGCGTGCACGGCCGAGGAGGGGGGGGCGTGCACGGCCGAGGAGGGGGGGGGGGGGCACGGGTAGTTATATACATGTATATAATCCGAGTGAAAGGTATCGGGACGGGCTGTCATTGGCCCGAGGATCCAACCCTTTTTCGGCCTTTCCGAGCATCAGCAGCTGACGCCCCTCTGCGCTGTATACATACCCGGCTATGATATGCTAACGAGCGCATCGCGCCCCTCTGCGTATACCTATAATACATGTACAGTATATACATGTTTCACAACGGATAGGGCGAGTGAAAGGGGCAGGAAGAGAATTCAAAGCCTCCCGCTACACGAGGTCTTGCAGAGTCACGTAACCCCTATACTTCGTCGCCGACTCTGACTTCCAGCCTCGTTCGGCCAAAGTCTTCTTAATCTTTTTCAAGCTCTCGTTCCGTGGATTATTTATCGATTCGTTCGAAGGCTTCGTCACCCGACGCTTACGAATCGACCATACGAGTAATTTACAGCCAATGATCAAGACTCCATATACCTAGTACACTCACTCCTGGCTCTCGGTCGATCGTTGCTGCGAGTAAAAACGGAAGCGCCGCTCGCGCGTGTGCACACACACGCGGGGAGGGGCGATCGGATTCCGGCACTTTCGATCCCCGATAGCCGCCTCTTCCTGCTCCACTGTACGCTCGAACCGCCGTGGAGGAGAAAGAGCAAAAAACAAAGTAACGAGGATGGACAGTAGCCGGCGTCACGCTCAAGGTCATCGTCACGCAGGATCTCGCCGTGTGTGTGTGCCGGTGGGGGGGGGGTAAATGCCAGCTGCAGCGAGCACGCGACGATTCTTTCCCTCCGAGCGGCGAAAAAGAAAAAAAATAACAGAGGCGTTCCGTCAAAGGTACGCTTGGTGTTAATTTTCGCGCATCTGGGCCCGGGTGAGGGAGGAAACGCGTCGCGATTAAATTTGCATGATTCGTCGCCGTCGCTTCGGCAATTTATGCATACAATTACGGAACAACGCGAGGAAAGCGCGAGCGCGCGCATGGTATATATAAGTAGATGGGTATCGCGATAGTATTTTTTTTTTTCTTCGGTGTAGCAATATATCATTGCGCGATGCAGCGATCATTCCCGGCGATTTAAACGTGTGTAATACACACACGGCTGCCGCAGTTCATACATACATACGATTCATTTTAATTATTATTTCATTCGGATTCTCCGGCCGCCGGGTTTCGCAAGCTGCCCGACGGCGGCGATTGTATTTCCCCCCTCGTTCGCTACAGACTCGTGCACCATACGCGAGAAAAACGAAAATATTACGCCAACCGCGGACGTGC
Source organism: Copidosoma aretas (assembly GCA_030522625.1). Classification (NCBI taxonomy): domain Eukaryota; kingdom Metazoa; phylum Arthropoda; class Insecta; order Hymenoptera; family Encyrtidae; genus Copidosoma; species Copidosoma aretas. The sequence goes on along the minus strand of JAPYYV010036552.1, from coordinate 11,128 downwards.
GCGACGAGCGCCTGCCTCCCGTGCTGTTTCGATCTTCGTGATCGATCGAAAACGACGCTCGCTACCGCATACAAATACGCCACCGGAGTTTCTCCATCCTCCCATCCCTGCGTGAAGGTATATAACACACACAATCCGACATAATATTATATACCCACTCGCGCGGTACACAGTCGTTCACATGGTACAAAAGTGGGCGCTCTTCGAACCACGCGCGGATCATGCAGCGGTGCGCCGTCGCGCGCGTAGCGTAGCGTAAATCACCGCGCAATCGCAATCGTATTAATTCGTGCGCGGGTCCCGTCCTCCGCGCGTCGCACGGAAGAGCTGCTCGCTCCGAAAGATCGAGGGGTGCGGAGGCACGGGTGCAAGCATACGCATGTTACCCACCGTGGAAATAAGTATGGGGAGAGCCGGTGGGGAGGAACGAATGAAAGAGAGACAAAAAATAGTTCGTAGATGCTAATCTCCAATAGGAGATGGACGGATGCGGAGTCGCGGGGAGACTGCATGCAGTACAGGGGGGGGATGGGGACGCAGCGTACGCAGTGCGCTAATGCGATCCAGTTTAGCCAAGTCATCCGGAAAACGGGACACCCGCCCCGTGATGCTCCCCGCTACTGTTCTTCCTTTCATACGACGCGACCTGTACACGATGCGGAGTACACATACGCGCGCGTCCAAAGAAGAGGAGGCGATCATAACGCATGCGAATGCGCACGATAATACGGCGCAGCTCCGTTGCTTCGGTTGGCGCGGTATACATACACAAGCACTGCGAACGCGTGTCCCGCGCGATGGGGTAAAAGCCCCCCCCCCCCTCCCCCATTAGCCGCTCATCAGCCTCCGGGTGCGTTAAAATATATCGCGAAAGGGGAGTAGCTCGCGCGTGTACGTACGGGTTGTCGTTGCGGCCATGTTCGATGGCGCGCCGGAGGTCGAAGGTATATTGTACAGCCAGCCTGTACAGCCGCCATTGTCGGGGTTGCGAGCGCCGCGGCGCGCAGCACGGCGGAGAGAGAGAAGCGAGAGAGGAGGAGGAGGAAGAGGCGGAGGACGAGGGGCGGCATTGTCGTTATTCTGCGATTCCGCTCCCAGCGGCGGCGGTGGCTGCGGATCACGGTGCGGCCGACCGGAAGACACGCACCGGCCTCGGCTTTTGCCCTTGCTCTCGCGAGAGCATTATGTACGGTGTGTATACCAATGTTTCTGTATCTCGCGCTGTTCCGCGAACGGCTGCGATGGCGTTGGTACGTATACCCATGATGCGGGCCCCGGCTATTTTTATCAAGTTAACGCGTACTGTGTACGTGTACTGCTTTATATGGGGCTCTGGGTGGTTTGATAACTGTGACGTTGTGTGCGCTTTCTCCGATCGGGACGAACGACGCGTGTTGCGTGACGTTATTTTCGCAGGGCGGTGTGTGGTGGTCTGGTGCCGGTGGGGGGGGCCGTGGGTTTTTGTGTTGGGTGTTTTGCGTGGGGCTTTCTTTTTTTTTTTTTTTTTTTTTTTTTCTTTTCCACGGGGGTCGAAGGGTATTGAGTTCTCGGTACGGATGGTAGGTGTTTCCGATGTCTTTTACCGAATCTTAACAAACATTAAACTTTTGACGGTTTATTTTCAACAAAATTTTTTGCTAAATACTATAGGACGGGTTTCCTTTGCAAAGGCTCGCTGAAGACTAACTGCGTTCGCTTGTTGTTTGTAAAGAAACACATGTGGTTGTCATGTAGCAACGATAAGAATCGCTTTTCCATAAAAGTGCATCGTGACCAACCGTCTGTGGGTGATTCGAACCACCGAGAGGAAAGGCACCCCCGATCAACCCTTGTTTGATTGATCGTGACGCGGTCTTCGTAACGTCATAAAAGGAAACAAACGCAAGTGTACATAAATAAAAATAACGCTCAACAACATTTTGAGTATCTCCGTCTGAACTGCAAATCTCAAAATTGGCTCGTCCTGCCTTACTCGGCTGTTTCTACTTGCTGACTATCAACAACAGTAGGATTTTGGATTTCCGATCGGTCGTGTGGTGATTTTCATCCAAACTATTGTACACATAGACTCGACGAGCGAGCGAATCTTTTATCTTGCTCGTCCGTACGCACAACTTGGGTAAAAAAAAAGAAAAAGAAAAATCAGAACACCGTGTGTGCGTGTGTTCCAACCTAACGAGGGGAAGATGCTCGGGGTATGCGAGCATGCACGAATAATTGCGGGAGAAAGCAGCGGCCCGCCCGCGGAGAGGCATAGCTCGGAGTTCGGCACGCGAAAAGATCTTACGCCGTAATAGTCGGGAAGAGTCTCTGCAGGCGCGATCGGGCAGGTGGTTTTTCTCGTGCGTTATGCAATTTGTAAGTGCGCGCTTATACGTTCGCGCGATTGCGCACATGGGCTCGAAAATTTGCCGATCGACCGAACGAGAAGCGACTACTGCTCGACAACTTCGACGTCTTTGGAAGCGAGCATTACGTTCGCCATAAAATTCTCCGGATACCTGTTCGCGTGGACGTAAGAGTGCGTACTTGTACACAGGAGCACTGCGTGTTGCGCGGAGAGCAAACGAGACGGGACTGGAGCTATTTTCCGCCGGCGCGCACCGGAGGTATGTACGTATTATGTATGTACTTGTATAGGTATCATACAACCCTGCACTGCTCTGTATGCTTACTGCAGGCGGCGGGTTGTTTTTTTTTTTTTTGCGACGCATAGCGCGCGTTATTTCATAATTGTTACACGAGAAATGCAGTTGTGCACCGCAGACGCGGCAGCAGCTGAACGGCATGTAATGTGCTGCCGCTGAGCGCGACGTATTAATCGTTCGCGGGAACTTATTATTCGAGCGCGGGTATGGCTGATGGGTGTCGAACGGAGTTTGTGGTGTGTAAGTATATATTGTACGTTGAAAAAATGACGATGTACGATAACTTTTTAAAATTTATTTATCAGACGAAATGTTTTGGGAATAATATTGGGGTGATAAGTTTTTCAATTATTTTTGTAGTCGAGTGATAAACTATTGCATTTTTTAAACTCACAAACGTTACAATGGTTTTTGGTATCGGAAAATAAGTTGACACGCTTTTGAAAGTCAGAAATAAGGTGGTACGTTTTTGTCAAGACCCACTACAAGACGTGTTTTTCAAACTAAATAAAATTAACATGGTACGCTTTTGGAACTAAAAAATATGAAACGATGCGTAATTATCGTTAATTTTTAAATTTTTGTATTAAAAATAAAAAAAATTTCAGACGATCCCTTGCTTGATACATTGGAAATGAAGATCGCGTACTGTTCGTTCTTCCTCCCAACCAACTCGATAACACCAGCCAGAGATCTGCAGTAGTCTGCCCGTTTGTTTTTTAATGCTGCACTCACGAGGCCGACGCCCGCTGCGATCCCCCAATCCTCTCAACCATCGCGGGACGATTATACTCTCCCGTCGCTCGGCCAAATCAGAAATCGATACGCGAAATATACGCTTCTGGATGAATCAGCGGATCCGCCGATTTTTCGCGTGCCCGTCGAACGTATAAGGCTCGATTTTCAATGGCGTCGGGCCATCCGTCCGCTCCGAAGTACCGGGAATGTTTGTCAGAAAAAAAATTCAATCCTGCCCTTGGGGAGCGAGCTCGATTTTCCGCGTGGAACTCATTCGAAATGAACAAGAGACGCAAGGACCACCACCTGCGTCAGAAACAACAGCGAGATGCGCGGCGAAGGGGCCCATAAGCACACACCCCTCCGTTCGCCCACCGCGCGTACAGTACGCGGACGCTCTCGCATTCACCCCTTCGAACAAAAAGTCCGCGGCGGGGAGCCCCGAACGCTGCTCCCGCGTTACATTCGATTCGGCGGAAGATTTGAAATTACAGGGAGCAGCGGCGGCCGAACGCTCCGGCGTCCGGGGGCGAACGGCGATCATGACTCGTTGGGCTGTTCCCGCGTGCAACGAGCGCCCGGCTCCCTCTTCGTTTCTGGTGTATAATACGCACGCGAATGAGGGAGAAAAGAAAAGAGCGAGCAAGGAGTCGCGCCGATGCAGCGGATACGACCACGCCCCCGACCGACCGGCCGGTCGATGATTAGTCCCGCGCGGACGGTGATTACCGGATTAGTTCGATATACCCGCGCGTGTGCGCGGCCACGCTTGGGAGTGTATTTTTGGACTCCGTCGGCTCTCCATTCGATGAACGCGTTGTCGGCTGGATTTTGAAAATTTTAGCGTCCGGTCGGAGCCGTCTAATGAAAACTGGGTATTTCGATGCGCGGGCTGTACGCTTGAGTGCACGTTCACTGGGAAACTATTTAAAAACCACCCCACGAGCCGGCCAACGAGTTCGACACACGCGAATCTTCCAAAATGACTGAAATAGAATCATCCCGAAATCCCGATGAATCGGTTGATGGTCCAAACTCTCTCTCTCTCTTATCGCGTCGGATTATTCGAAATAGCCCGTCGAGCTTGCAAACTTCATCAATTTATCTCCCCCCCAGCTCCACACACGTATATAATATAGGGAACGGTATAAACGCACCCGAGCCTCAACCATCAACCCCCTCGGGTGTGCCGAGATAAAAGGCATCGGGCGACGATGATATTATATACCGCGCGTATGGTCGTCGTCGTCGCTCCGGGCGCGAATCGAGTCAATAACAATCCCCGCGCGAAACGAGCTCTAACGCGCCTGTATGCTCCGCGTCACGTGATTAAAACACTTAGCTCGTACACGGAGGCGCATGTATACGCACATATTCCTGTTGCTCCCGGCCCCGGGCTTAAAACCCTTAGCTCGTCCCCGGGGGGGCCGGTATACCCCCCTTTTCCCGCCCCCCCCCCCCCCCCGCCTCTCGTACATAGCGCGGGGGCGTTTAAATTGGCCGCGCCTGGCGACAAAGTGCCAGTCGTCGCGGCGGCACATCAAAAGCCGCCCCGCTCGTCGGCTCCCTCGTATTATTCGACACCCCTCGACGACGACGACGACGACGACGACGACGGGGACGAAGGGGTTATCAGCTCTCGGCGTCGGGGACGTATTTGCTTAATAACCGAGCGATGGCCCGTGCGCTGCTGGCTGCTGTACGGTAGCGAGTGGGTGGGTGTACGTGGGGTGTATGTATAATACCGCGGGACGGGGAGAGCGCCCCACGGGCTTATTGCCATTGGAGACACCCGGGCTCATCCCGACGCCTGTATATTATCCTGCGTGTATGTACGCGCATGACACGTATAGAATATCTTTGCGCCCCCAGTCGCGTTTTTGACTCCGAGCTGGTCGGGCTTTTCGCTCATATAGCTTGTGGTGTCATGTCGATTGAAGCTTGATTCGAGTCGTGTGAGTTCAAGAGATTTTTTGGATTTGCCGAGGAGAAGGTGCTTAAAGAGGAAAAAAAGTTTAAAGAATGATAGGCCGAATCATCATTGAGCTTGCTCTCTGATCTTCTCAAAAACATGGTGGCTCTGACAAATGAGTAGAGTACTATTTGTGAACGTGCTCGTGCTTAACACGCGGCATGCATGAAACCTGTAGTGTCGTCGGTAAAGTTGTAGGTAAGCCGAAAAATCAGGATACCCAAAATACAGACTTGCACAATTTTTCAAACACAAAAGCTCCAGCACAGATAGAATATCGTCCGTCAACGCACCGAATTTTCATAGAATTTCCCGAGTACCAGTCCATATGCACCAGAGAATCTTCTATAAATAACTGGGACGCCGCGTACCGCAGTCAATGTGCCATATTACAAGGCCAATAAATCAGCCAAGGTGCTTCGCGGCTCGACAGCGGATCGCTGTGGTTTGAATTTTTCCGTGAACGCGCGGTAATTGAAGCTAAGGATTCAAGCATGAACGTAAATAATAGACCAGAGAGCAGATAAGCCAGTGTACGCCAAGATCTCGGCAATCTCCCCCTGCTATCGGTTAACTTAATTATCCAACACGCGCTTAACGAAATCGCCCGAGGCATCACCGATACATTTTCACGCTTCCTATCGAGATGTACGTATAAGTATTCAGGAATCTAAGAATGTGTCCAATACGAAAGTAACTCGGTCAAATTTCCAGCTATTGAAAAGAAAATCATGCACAAAGTTGAACAGATACGCTTTTATGAATGAAGTAAAAAGAGGAAAATAATTTTGTTACACGCATGACTGATAAATTCGGGAGTCTCCAAACTATTGTGTGTATAATTAATAACGTTGTCGACTCCCACTTCCGTCAATCAGTAAAATGTACGGAAAAATTATTTCGCCTTTTTTTTTATTTAACATCATTTCCTTCGTTTACAAAAGCTCATTTTCATAATTTTTAAGTTTTCAACTCAAGTGATGCGAGTCTTTGACTTTTCATTGAAACGAGTGGATAATTTTTAAAATTTCATAATTTTCATTTTAGAAGTACATTAGACAAATGATAAGTGAAGTTTATTAGTTTACATAGAAGATGCACGGTAATTATATTCAATGACAAGTACGACAAAAAAAGAAATTCACTAGAAATGCACCTACACTAATAAAATTACGGACAGCAAAAAAATTGGATAAACATTGTTCGGCTAATCAAAATAGATCAAAAATAAATTTCAAGATTCTGCCCATCCCGCCACGGACTGACAAAGCTTTTTAATGAAATAAAAGCTAGCGCGTGAAAAAACTGACAAACCCGGAGTCTCACGGAAGGAACCCGAGCAGAGGGACACACTTGGTACAGCGTAGAATTGATTAATGGCTAACATGATAGTACGTAGCTTCGCGCGTGCGCGCCGGCCGTTATTTTTCTTGGTAATTGCGGGCGATTAAGCGCGGATTAACACGTCGTACAAGTATACATGTATGCATACAGCACACGCACTTCGGTTGGTTTGCATATCGCGCGCGCGCCGAGTGCGCCTCCTCGCCGTCGTGTCTCGCTCGTTACATTAAAACGCGCGATGGCGTTGAGAAAAAAAAAAACCAAGACGGAGAGCCGCCGTGATAATTTAGTATCAGCCGGGTATATAGGCTTTTAACTCCATACTTACACAGGTGCCGTACGTCGCACCGAGGCGCGTGTTTACGCTCGCGCGGGAACGTAATAGTCGTGCGTATGCGTAAAAGCGTGTCGGACACGACTTTTGCGGCGGCGGAGGCAGCGTTATTAGACCTAAATTCGCTCCCCCCGCAGCGGCCACCTGCGACCGGGAGATTTACAACCGGACCGTGGACTCCGTTCCTGAACACCGATCGCGCGGTGCGTTTGATTGACCTTAATTTTCTCGGAACCGAGTAGCTCCGAGGATGTAAAACCCGATATCGACCGAAGGAGAGAGTAAAAACAAAAAAGGGAGCGCAAGGAAAGAGGAATCCTGTCCGTCGTCTCGATCGATCGCTCGCCGAACGGAGGGCTAAGCGGCATCGGCGCTTTTCGCGGAAGCAGCGCCCGAGAATAGATCGGCACAGCTTCGATCCCTTACGCGCGGGGGTATGTACGTATGTGGGTGTAAATAATAAGAACTCGCGGGAATGAAAATCGAGGAGCGCCCTTTCTTCCCCCCCCGAGAGAAAAACAGGGGGACACCGCCGGCCGCCGGTGCGCCGCCGCTGCCGGACATTGAAAATATCTTCATTTGGCGGACGGCCAATTGGGCTCTTGCCCTTCACCCGCTGCTGCTGCTGCTGCTGCTGCTGTTGGTGAACGGTGCGCCGAAATTGGTTTCCCCCGTCTGCGCTTAAAGTTTTGAGTCTCTGATTCTTCTCGAGACGTCGCGGTCTCGATTGCTCGGCGGTATAAGTCATACTCGTCGGTCTTTTTACTTTTTTTCGTCGTCGAGTCTGCGATCTTAGGCTTTGTGGTTTTTCAAGTTGGAAGAACGGTAGTTTTTTGGTAGTTGATGAAGCAGAGACTTGTTTTTTTTTTTAGGTTTTTTGAAAATACCTTGTCGAAATGAAATTCTTTTTCGAAAGTGTTTTTTTTTTCGTTGCTTCTTATAACACGGTAGTCAACAAAAAACAGTGTTGCATATTTTGGGAGTTAAAATTGAAGTATTTGTTTTATTTTTTTAAAAATACATTGTACCCTATCGTTGTAGCTGGAGAAAATTTAGTTCGATACCAGCCACTGCAACTGTTACGAAAGATCAATGGGATATTATATTTTTGGGACGAAAACTATACCGCAAAAAAAATACAATCATGCCCACGTCCGTTGCTAGCATAGCAAAGAAAAACCACACGCACCTCTACAGAGCCCTTGTGTTTTCATCCCAATGCCCTCTGAAGCTTTCAAAGCTCCCCAGATCGAGCATCGATCAACGCGCACGGGCGTGATGAATCATCGTTTTGAGTTTAATTGAAATTCCAGCCGGCACTTAAATTATCATATACGATCTCGCATCGCCCCGATTAAATTCAGCCCCAAGTGTCCCGGGCCCGAGAATTTATGACGAGTTAAAATTATAAATGCCAACGCAGCTCGTTACTCAAATTAAAAGTTAATTGAACGTCAGAAAATATCATCCGCGAGCTTCGATATAATATTACATCTCGCGGGAGATATTTTCGGCGGCCGGCGATGCGCAAAATTATAAATAAAGTCTGTACGATGCTGCACGAATTATTCCAACGGGATCGGGAGACTCCGCCTCGTGCCAAAACAAATCAATATTACAAGCCCCGCGAGTGAGAATGATATACAGCGAGTGGCGTCCATCGTTGCACGCCAGTCGACCTCCTCGACTGCAAATGCAGAAAAATGTATCTCGGTCCCTCCTGCGCCGCTAATGACGTCCGAAACATTTATGCATACGATGATGGAGGGGCGCTCCATAAAATACATGTACAGAGTACGCGAGTCGAGGGTCGAGGGGAGTAAAGAGGTAGGGCCTCGCTCGGTTATTGTCCCAGGCGTATCCGCTTACGCGAGCGGCATCATGGCCGCAAGTATACGAACGCAGCTAGGACCCGCTCGCCGGGGCACGGAAACGTCGGGTATACACACTCTCGCAGCGTTGGGATGAATTTTTTCGAATCCCGGCCAGCGAAGGGCGGAAGGTCCGAAAAAAGAATCCTCCCCCGAATGCATTTCAGTCGATCGGCAGGCAATAACCGAAAAAACTCCCCGAACAAGAACGCGCGCTCGAACGTATCGGGGGTCTTTCGCATGGCACAACAATCTCGAGGGGCGATCGTGGCGGAAACGGAGATCCGCTCTTCGGCTCCGCAATTCCTCTGGCTCTTTTTTTTCTTTTTTTTCCCCCCCCCCCCCCCCCCACCCACCTTTTGCTCCCCTCGACCGCGGGCCCCGGCACGTCAATAAATCGTCAAGTCAGGAGCATCAACGTGAAATTGGCAACAAATTACCCGCGGCTCCCTTGCCCGTATCTATCCTTTACGTGCCCTCCTCCCGGCTTCCTCGTTCACGTCGGCCCAATTAGCGGCTCCGCTTAAACGGCTCCATGTATATACCCCCCCCCCCCCCCTATCCGTACCTTCCGGTGCCGAGAAAACTCGACCTTTTTTGTTTCGGGGACTCCGTCGGTGTTCCCGGACTGCGTTTGTGTGTATGCAGCAGGTCCCGCGCACACGGCCCTTGCAGGTACCCGTTTTCGCGAAAAGGCGGAACAGCGCGCCATTGTTGCCTCTGTATGTATATACGCTGAGTGGTATGTTGACTGTCAGGAGTGTTGGTGGTTGTCCCTTTGCGCGATGATTAACCCACCACCGAGAGTATTATTGCGAAAAAAAACAATAGAAAAGACATTAACGCAGTATACCATTTACCATCAGCGAAGTATCCCGAATTTTCCAACGGAAAATCGCGCGCATAAATTATCCCCCGCGCGCGGTATGCGCCGGGCCACAGGAGGGATGAACCTCAGCCTCGTGGGTGGGAGCGCTCGGAGCCGAGCGAAAATCACGGCCGGCAGCGGGAGGAGCACACGGAGAAAGAGGGGGAAGAACATACATGCGCGATGGGAAGGGGCAAAGGGCGGCACCTCCCGCAACAACTGCGCTGCATGCGTACATCGTTGTTGTTCGTATCGACGCGACTAGGCCTCGGGGGGTTTTGTTTTTCCGCAGGCCTCCCCCGTTTTTTTGCACGCGCACGCTTCTTCGAACGACAGCCTCCTCGCTGCTGCTGTCTAATGGGCCCGGCGAATTTCATAAGTCCGTACAATTAAACGAAACGACTCCGGCGCGCGCGCGCGCGCGCGAGAAAAATGCTTCCCGGAAAAAATTCTCGCGAGCGCTCGCGCCTTCCCCGCGCAGGCGAGCAAGAATTTTTCGCCCGTTCGAGCGGCGAGCTGGAGAGAGAGAGAGAGAGAAAAGATCCAGAAGGAGCTGCCACGGTGCGCTGCGCGTGTGCATGAGGCACCGCGCGCGCGGCGGTCTCGCAAAAGGAGTCCGCGAGAGCGCATAATTGAATTTTTACATAATTAGTTTTAGGTAATCCCAAGGTTATTGCTCGCATGTATATGCCCCAGGGCAATTCTTTTCATACGATGCACTATGAGAGTGTACGCTCCTCGCGCGTATTAAAATTGCAAATTGTAAAAAAACATCAGCACGTCATCGTGAAACATTCGAATCGGTCAACTCTGTATACAACGTGTACACGATTACAAAATAAATTAAAAAAAAAAAGAAACCCCCGCTTCTTGCCCTATTTTTCAGCGGAGCGCAGGAGCATTTAAAAATTGTTCACACCGTTTTTGCCCCGTCCTTCCCGACGGCGGAGCGGTTCCTCCAATTTTTTCCCTCCACGGTGAGCTTCCCGGGCCCCCCTCCCGGCATTTTTATCCTCCTCGTCCCTGCCGTGGATTCGCTGCATACACGGCTCCGTACCTACCTACACTTGAATTCCTTCGCGGAAGCAGAGAGGAAGAAAGAGGAGGCGGACAAGAGCGGGGGAAGGTCGCCAATTATTGCGCCGGCAGCGTATGTATAGCTCCCCCCCCCCCCCCCACCTCTATGACGGGTCATATTCGGCGGCGGGTGGGGGGGGGGGGCGTTTTTTCCCCCGCGCCGCTGGATCGTCCCCCCGATCTCGCTGCTCCCGATCCCACGATCCCAGCCCTCCTCCCCCGGCCCCCCCGGCTCTTATTATTCCTCGCGATTCGGTGTATTGTTATCGATTGGCC
>JAPYYV010036527.1:0-12532 GCA_030522625.1 Copidosoma aretas | reverse complement strand
ATGCGTGTTAAAATGACGAGTGGCGCCAGCCCTCCCCTCCAACGACTTGCACGAAGCGAATAAAACAGGGATGAATATTGACTACCTTGACATGTACGCTCACGGAGAAATGCATTTAAATATGATTTTAAAAAATTGTATTCATAAGTCGAGAGAGTATGTTTAGACATTTTAGCAGCACTCATGTATTAAACCACATCGTCTACTGTCCACTATGTTTGATCCAGATTTATTAAAGGTATTTCATTTATTGAAAAAACCAATTTTAAAGATTGGAGACTAAGTTATTTAATTTTTTCCAAACTGGAGGTGATATTTTACATAGAATATATTACATCAGTATTTATAATTAAACCTTAGACTAGTATTCTATTGATGTCATTTGTACGCAAAATGCTATATGTATGAATTTTAATAAATTTCATGTGTAAATGTTGAAAAATAATGACCACAAACTATTCAGTTGTCTCATTCTTGTGCACAGTGCTTGAGCATAATTATAGGTTTTTATGATCAGACTATTATGCGTGCACAAATATTGTACAAAAAAAAAGAATTAGTCGCAAAAATTTTTTTGGGCCATCATTTACTAATTTGTTAATAATTTTTTGTGTACAATAAATTGTGCACGTACAAAATGTGCACAATCCTTATGGGCGCTGCATGTGGGTTGGGTGGTGGGGGGGGGGGGGGTGGGGGGGGGGGGGTGGGGGGGGGGGGGGGGGGGGGGGTCACAGTTTTCCTACGATTGTCAACGAGGGGTAGGGAGGGAATCAAAAATATTGAAAAACTGTTAACGTAGTTCGGGGACGCTCCCTTATCCGTCAATATATAGCGTATTTTTTGTTTTTTAGACGTTGTGCTGACATAAAATCATTTTTGAATAATTTGTACGTATTCTCATTTCTATCTTTAACGTATTGTAAGGTGTTTCGAAATTTTTCACCTCTTTTTTACCAAGAAAGACATACCCGACATTAGGAAAATTAAGGTTTTGACGTAACATCGACAAAAACCGCTCTATTTGACCGACTATATGTTTATGTATCCTTTATGCTACTTGTAAAAATTGTCATTTTTCTATATGGCTTTCTGTTTAAGATATTGCGTATTTTTGCATATTTCAAGGTCATGTGCGCACGAAACCGAATGTATTTTTCGTGTATACTTTTCATGTGTTTTGAAACATGCTATAAATACATCCATACCACTGAACATTGAGGAAAAGTTTTTACATAAACCAATATCTCTCTATACATGCTCCGCGATGATTTGTCTTTCCCTTAAAAAAACCTGTAAGAATTATAATTTTTGATGTCGCGGATTTTAATATAGTTTTAGATTAAGGAGGTTCCATAGTCAGGAGAAGCTATATTCTAGAATTATTTATCAAGTAAATTGTGCAAATCTAATAGCATAAAGCTCATTTTCATATTATACGAGAGTGATAAAAGGGTCCTTGCATGAAAAATTCCATTTGATCCGTCAGGTAGGTTATCAAAAAATGTTGGACACGTATTCTTTATTTTTTCATATAGGGGTGAAGTAACCAATTACTGCACACCCAAATCTACGGCTAGGCTGTAAATCCTCAAGACTTTCTATTTTTTCGTGTACCATGACAAGACTTAGTTTCATCAATAACTATGTTACCCAATATAGCTTAAACGCAACCATTTTCACGATTTGACAGTCGTATTAATAAATAAACTGATGTTTTAGTGAGAAGTGACGATTCTTCAATTACTGTTTTAGTGAGAAGTGACGATTCTTCAATTACTGCGGATTCCTATTAACTCCATATCTAATTACTGCTACCCAAATACTGCGTCCACATCTCCCATAAACTGAACACGCAAACAGCAAAATCTAATTACAGCGACCCAATAACTGCGATTAAGTTGAGGTTAGCTTGCATTCAGAATATGCAATTCAATTCTAGCTTAAGAGTATGACTTTATACGATGTATATTCAACTTGTAATTGATCTCCACGCATATTATAATATGCAGTATAACAAAATTTCGTATACATTCTTTTTTATTGCCATACATAACCAATCCACAGTAGTTGTATAGCCCGCAGTAATTGGGTACTTTACCCCTAAGCAAAGTTCAGGAGTGGGGGCTGTATGACGTCATACCTGTATAAAATCCAGTGCATAATCGACTACAGGTATGACGTCATGCATAACTTTCATACGGTATATCTTTATCAGTTTTCATTTATATAAAAAAAGAAGAAATACATGTCAAATATTTTTTGATAGCTTACCTGAGGTACCCGATTGATTTGAAAAAAAAAATTTACGCAAGAACCCTATTGTGTTAAAACAAATATTTTTTTTTTATTCTTTATTTTGCGTGCCAAGATATTATCACTTACAATCAAACCTTAACTAATCTTATGGGAAATTTTGAATAATAATTCGATTTCAATTTACAAAGGCTTGTTTTACTCTCTCAGTGAATTAATATAAGGTTAGCGTGACAATTTTTTTAAAATAATTAACGTATCCAAAGTTGCGTGCAATTATTATACGAAAACTGGTAGAAACTTACATTTTCGTATGAGCAATTGCTTGTTACTTTTGATACGTTAATCATTTTTGAAAGGTATCACGTTAACTCTATCTCAAATCATTTAGAGAATAAAACAAGCTTCGGTAAATTATTATCAAATTAAAATTTAAAATTTCCCATGAGATTAATTAAGGTGCTATTGTAAGTGATAAAATCTTGGCATGCAACATAAAAAATAAAAAAAAAATTTTTTTTTAACACAATGATCAGCCTCGTATATTATAAAAACGAGCTTTGTATTATGGGATTTGCTTAATTTAATTTATAAATAATTCTATATTATAGCTTCTTCTGACTGTGGAACCTCTTTGAGTCGTCATAACAACCCGTTAAATAAATAATGCGCATCTCCATCAATCTGCTGAGCATGCAAAAATTTTTCGGTAATGGTTTACTGTATTTAATTAGAAGTCATAACAAGTCTTTACATGCATGTGTGTATTACGCACACATGGACGCATACTTACACACATTTACACAGCCATCTACACGTATATACATACGTACTCACAAACACACTAACCACACGGTATAAATAACACACTATACATTGACTATGAAAACATATAATATATATTGTAGAATCTCAAGATAAACAGTGAGACTGAAACGGTCACCGATACACTTTTGTAGCTTTACTCAAAAAACGTTGAAAGCCTAAGACCCCCAAAAAATCAAATAATTCATCCATGGAACCTTGAATGAATTAACCAATAATAAAACAAAATGTATGGCTTGCTCTCTTTTCCCATGACTGTACGTACGGTAAAATAATGTCAAACTTTGTTTTCGAAGTTTCGAAAACAATTATTCAATTACTTAATTATATAAATGATTAGCGTTAAATGAAAATAGAAAAATCAAACTTTTGATGACAAATTAGGAAAGAGTAAATAGAAATTTTGATTAAAATAAGTAACTAGCAACACTACAAGTGGCAGTGAAAGTACTGGCCTAAAGAAGGTAGGTAGTAGCTAGATAGGTACAGTGCTCAGCTTGCGAAAGGTCGTGAGTTAAAATATCGTGTACTATTTTTTTTTTTTTAAAGGAATTAGTATCTATCTCTGTAACACATTTTAGAGCTGGGATGTTTTGTTTAGTTTCGTTTAGTTTTAAAATACCGAAACGCATATTTCTCATGATCTCGTTTCTTGATAATGAAATGAATTAGATAAATGTTTTCGTTTCGTTTCTCCAAAACTAAACGAAAACATATTTTACAACCAAACTGTTTCGTTTTTTTTGTTTTATTGTTAATAAAAAGAAACTAAAGTTGACGTCAGTTTCGTTTCTCACACAAGAAACGAAACATAGTGAGAATTGAATTATTTTTCCATGAAACAAAACATGAATCTTTATACTTGTGTTTCGTTTCGATTAATTTTAAAACACCGTAACGTATATTTCTTTTGGTTTCGTTTCTTAAGAACAAAACAAATTGAATAAATTTTCTCGCTTCGTTTCTTAAAAACTTAACGAAAACATATTTCAGAAGCAAAGAGTTTTGACTTCTTTTGCTCTTTTGGTAACGAGACAAAACTAAATGGAAGGTCAGTTTCGTTTATTTCGCAAGAAACGATACATAATGAGTATTGAATAATGTTTTCATGGAACAAAACATAAATTTCCATAATTTTGTTTTATTTTGTTTCATTTTCAAATACCGAAACATATATTTCTTGTGGTTTCGTTTCTTGAAAACTAAACAAGATGGGTAATTATTTTTGTTTTCTTTCTTAGGAGTGTGCTATGCTATATGTAGTGGACTGCATGTACGTGTGTGTATAGCTGTGTAGTGTACGGTGATACTGTCCACCATGTGTAAGTTGGCGCGCATAAACACTTATAGACCAATCATTATTATTATTATTTTGATAAAGTCAACAATTACAAAATTCTATTGCATGCTCAGCAGATCGATGCAAACGCCTAATACTTACTAAACGAATTTTTATGACAACTTGATCTAAAAATGTTTGAAAACACGCTATCTCGAAGACAGAGCTACTTAAACAACAAATCATAATTGGCGTTTGTACTCAAACGGAACAATGAATAGTGCAGCGCATATATAAATACAGGGGTCTCGGTTAATGTAAAAACATATCCTCAATTTTCAGTGTTGTAGATGTATCCATATAAAATTTAATGGAAAAAATTTTGAAAAAAAATATAGCATGTTGGAAAATCATGACAAGTACACAGTAATACTTATATGGGTCTGTCCAGAAATAACGAGCCACCGAGGGCTCTAACGGCGTTTTTTACCAAAAACACTCGATGTTAAGGTAAATTAAAAGCAATTTAAAAGGCTAAAAAAAAAATCTCAACACATAAATCAATAGATTTTTTTTTGCTCTTTCTGATGATGTGGTCAGTTTTTTCCGCTAATGCCGTTTTTAAGGTTAGAATTGAGTTTTAAAGTTCAAATCATTTTTTCAACGTAAGGGCCAACTGTAATCACAAAAATAATACCACCCATCGATAGAGGAGGTTAAAATCTATCGGAAATGACTTTTTTAAAGTTGAAGAAATGATTTTTAGGCTTGCTGCAATAATAAATGTAAAAGCAGGTTGGTGCGTGAAACGTGCACGGGACGACACGATGCCGCGCGCTAACGTGCGGTCTCGATTCACCTTGGTAAAATACGACCAAAATGACTTTAAACAACATTTACTAAGCCTCAATCTGATTATTCTAACGATTTGTTACGTAATTTTCTGTTTTGTTTAGTTCGGGTCGCTCGTTAGGTTCGGTTCGTTCGTTTCGTTTGTTCCCTTTGTTTGACTTTTCATTCTGTTTACAACTTTACCAAACACAAAAGTAATTCTGTTAGATATGTTTTTATTTGCGTATGATTAATGCCTAATAAACTTTCTTTCTCCGAATAATTATCTACTAGACTATTGGCTTTATAAAAATTTCGGAAAAATTGCATCATGTTTAGAATTCTCGTTTATTACGTTTGGAATGATAAGAATAGTAATATTAACTTGTTACTTGTAACTTATTGAATTGAAAATGAGTGTGCATACTCTTAAATTGCTGGTTTTATTGAACTACAAATACAATACATCTCATAGAATTTGTTATAAAAGCACGTGTTATAAAATATGATTATAATTTTTTAAAAGGTTTCGGCTGTACTTTGTTTAATGTTCAATTGCCTACGTGTTAATAGTAAAGTTTCATAGCCTACATAAATTTTAACATTTTAAAACTAACATTCCTTTGCGTTATTTACCTATTGCTAAACTTAGGTACACAAGTTATATTGATCACAATTTCGTTTTTTAACAATCTTAAGAAATATTTAATTTTACTGTATATCTTTGGATTAGTTTCAGTCTTTTCTTTTTAAACATGCAATGCTGTCTGTAAAAATGACTTAATGCTTTTTTCCTGAATTACAATACAAACATTTTGCTCAACTTACAATGTAATGATAATTTCAGTCACAGCTTTGTATACATATTAATCAATTAGATGAGTAAATAGTAATATATCTTTTATTCGTTGGATCATGTAGTATAGTTCCGATAGCGCGAACTTCAGTCATAATACGAAATTGATTGATACATTTAAATCAATCATAGTGCGACATTAAAGTTTGATATATCGTAAACAACGCTATAAATAATAATAATAATAATAAAAAAATTTATCGTACTTGTACATTCTGTATCCCAGAAAAACCAATTTGGCATTTACTATAACGTTATTTTCAATCTGTAAATCTACATCAAATGAGAAATAAACCACAGTTTTTTTTATAATATGAAATAGTTCAAAGTACAATTGCGTTATTGTATATTAAATAATTTCATCTTACTAATAACTCTAAGCAATACTTTCGATCATCGGGCTGTTAGTTTTTTTTTTCTGTTTTTTCAGAATGTTTCTTAAAAAGCACATTGCATCGTACTACTAAAACATCTTGTAATATGTTCGCAGTAAGATTCCCTCTTAAATAGTTAAAAATAAACGCCATTGCACAAAATAAGCGTTCAACTCTTACTTGCGTCATTGGGACGGCGTTAGTAACACAAAAGAGTATATACACTTCTGGATATTGTTTTTTTTGTGACTCCCAGTATGTTACATTTTCTATTCTGTTCAATTTAGGGTTCGCGGCTTTGTAATAATTGTAATAAACAATAATTTTTTTAATTGTGGAGATCGCTAGATTTTCACGGGAAGATTGGCTGCTACCTTCTATTTGTCCCAGAAATACGTGAAATTCATCCATATCTTCACTATTGTCAAATAAGTTATGAAAATTTTATGTATAATAGTAATATTTATTGAATGTTTCACTAATTTAAATTGCATGTTCTCTATGGAAAACCGTTTAGAACAGCTTTAATTTATTACTTCATAAATCATGCAATATTTGACTATGATGCAGTGGGCATAGATGAGCCGGGAAGCCGCGCACGTTTCTGCAAGGCTTCTCACTGGCCAAACCCATGCGAGGTGCTATACGCCCAAATCCACAAAAAAATAGAACTTTAACCCAATAACCCAGTACACTCGAGGAAAATCACTCCAATGCCTTCGCTTAAATTTACCTATTTATTAATTTAATCATATTCCATGCGCTTAATCCCTAAAAATCCGGTGCGATCGACTGTCTGTGCTGTAGTCTGTTTATTTAATAAATAAATAATATCCCAAGCAATCAATTATCAAGAATCCGGGACGCCATACGAATTATACTATTAATAACGCAGCTAAAGAACTTAATATTCATGTTTTACGTTGGGCACTATTAAATTGTTTTAAAAATGGAGCTAGTAGGTATACGCAGTTTTAAAATGCTATTTAAAATATGATCGATACGTTAAATTTTTTAAATATGTTACGATTCCAATTTTTTCACTACCGTCGTTGGTTTTCAATTGTCATTTCCATAAATTAAAACAGATAAATATAGTTTTATTTCCTATAATTGAAGGGCCGGATGCAATAAGAATATTTGCACTTTTTATATCCTTCTGATGAATGTCAGCTAATATGTCATCTGAAATGTCATCTGACATGTCAGCTGATATGTCATGCCAATATGTCATCAGCAGTTAATCATAAAATATTGAAATCGATGAAAAACTCCTAAATTTTGCTGCTTACAGCACTGTGGAGTGCCAGAGTGGTTGTACCATCCGTATGGTACATCGAAAAACGTATCTTTTGATCCTAAATAGTTGTGATTTTGATTATTTTTCATTTTTTTCAAGGGTAAGATGACATGTCAGCTGATATGTCAGGTGACAAGTCATCTTAACTTTTTTTTTAATTTCCGATACTAAAAATAGGCTTTCGATAGGTTCGAAAGGTATGATTTTTTATCAATTCTAACATTTTGTGGTAAGCTGCAAATGACAAATTGGCATGACATATCAGCTGACATGTCAGATGACATCTTAGATGACATATCAGCTGACATTTATCAGAAGGGTAGTTGATTTGCTTTTTACAGCTTCACATTTTTAGATTTTCAGAATCGCTTTCTCAGAAGTAATATTTTCCAGCATCCTAAAAAATAATTTGTTAATGGAATGGAAATGTATACCTTACAGATCAAATAAAGTTTGAAAAAGTGCTACTTAGACCCCTTGTTGCATCCGGCCCTTCAATCATTGAAAGTTTTATACTCCTATTAATTCATTCGCTTCCTGTTGACTGACTTTGGCAGAGTCTGCTTCGTTTGTACGGCTTATCTTTATCCTTGATTCAACTAAAGTTTTTTTAAAGAATTCTTTCGGCTTCTGTAATAACGTGATTTTCAATGCAATCACTCGATAACGTAAATCTTTCTGTTTCTGGAAAAGCATTCATAATCGGCCTCAGCAACCGTCGCATTGCTTCATCCTCCATTAAAGTGAAGGGACGACCATGAACTGTAACAAGTTCCAGAAGCGACTGTATGATTTCACCTGCCGAAGTTTCGATTGTAATACGACGACGTTTGGAAGCTGCATCTCTCTTTTATCTATGTTTCTGATCAGCAGACCGTAGTGATAGATATTCACGATATTGTACGTCGTGAAAACTCCTTAGGTGCTTCGATAAATTTCCAGCGTGTCTGCCCGACATATAGTAACAGAAACTGTAGATTGTAGTGCAAATATGTAAATTTATGTATGTATGTATGTATATATGCATGTATGTATGTATATATATGAATGCATGTATGTATGCATGTATGTAATTATGTATGTGTATGAATGTATACATGTATGTTCTTATCTATGTGTATGTACATATGAGTTAAAATATATGCATACGTTTTTTCAGGGGGTTTTAGCGAGTGAAATTATTAAGAAGTCGTTGGTGGTTTTTTTGACAGTGTGTAAGAGTCGCTTCAGTGTTAACAAAAAAAAATATTAAAAACTAGAAAACAAATTCTCATCTACAAGCAAAAGCTACTGCTTTTGTTTTTCAAAACAAGCTGTAGGAGATTGGACGTAACGCTAGCAGTGAGGTTGCACTATTAATTACAAACATAATGACAAAAACGCATGTTTACAACGAAACTTCTGTAATAATATACACAAATCGGAAAGACAGTTTGGCATAGCCTTTAGGACGTAAATATCGTACTTGTACTTCTCTTGTAGTAATTTATCAAGTAAAGCTTAAACCAATTACATTACGAATAAAGATCATTATTGACGTTACTCGCGTATTTGCGACAGTGAAATTTGGTGTCATGAATGACATTGGAAAACAATTTTTTTGAATACATAGAAATCATAAAAGTACAGATGTGACTCGCGATAGATTAATAGTATTAGTAAACATTTTCTAAAAATAGTGAAGTTTGTGTTGTTGCGGTTGTTGAGGTTATTTAAGTGTCAACTAACGATAATTGCCAATAAATATTTGAGATACTAATGCTCATGTACTGTACTGAATTGGTTCAGTACCACTAAGCGGAGTGAATTACCTCAACCCTAAATAAGTTAATTGTGTATGTTATTTATGGTGAGATCATATTTTTACTAGGTTGTTAAAATGGGGACAGGACAGTTAAGAAAACCTAATGAGCAGATATTAAAAAAAAAATTCTTTTTGAACACTTGAATGTCCGCTTCTAAAGAATTCTTTTAGCATTCATTGATTATTTATAAAGTAATCAATAACTTATGATAAGCATGTAGGCAGTAACAATACCGAAAAAAGTTGTAAGACAGTCAAATGTATCCCGTAAATAATACACACACACATTTACAAGAAAAAATTTAATATTTGAGATCACCGATTATTATTTATCCTTGATTTTCTACCGATTCGAATCAAATTTGCTAAATTTATATCTTTGAATATCATTTTAGTACCACAAATCATAATTTTAGCTGAAAATAAATGTATACTATTAAGTAAAATTTTAACGTAATAATAATTTTTTTTTACTAATAAAATAATTTTTTTAGAACACTTTAGTAATATTCATCTAATTTTATAAAAGCGGAAAATTCGAGGTAACATATATACTTAAAAAGAATTTTTTTTAATCACTTCGAAAAAAAGAATTATTTTTAACTCTATTACAATAATGATAATACATCAAAGTATTTTTGGAAACTTGAAGCAACGGTGGTTGAGTAGACTGGCCTATTTTAATACGTACATATGTGTGCAATGATGCTATAGAAAATGTATTTTGGTTAAAAGTTATTGCTTGGGCGATTATACCGAGACCGGACCAAGCCCATCATTAAGACCGCGGCCACATAGCCGCGTCCGACTGCGTCTGCCGTCCATCAAAACTGTGTCTAGTTATATTTCACTGACAGTCTTAAAAATTTAAATAAACCTATATGTGTAGAATACATATGAAAGAAACAATTACCAACTGTGAATAAAATACAACCAGGCACGTCTCCGACGAGTGCCACGCGCTGTCAGGCGCAAATTTTTGCGGCAATCTTAGGCCGACATTTATAGTCGGATTTCGGGACGCTGATCTTAAACCAGATCTTGCTTCCTGTCTCATATTCCGACACGATTTCAAAAGTCCCGTGAATCGCAAGACCGGAATCAGACCCCTGTCATATTTTACAAGTAGCAGCAGCCAAATAGGATAGGGTTCCACATATGTTTTGCTTTATTGCGCCACCATAAAAACGTGGTATCTAAGTGCTTGGCCACTCAACGCACTGCATGTCAGGGCTCATATACCGAGTGTAATTCGGGCGCAACCAGCGTTATGGCGGATTCTAGACGCCTTTATATGGTCGGAGATATTTTCACAAAACTAGACTAGACATTTTTTGCCATTAGGTTGGCTCCAACTGCTCTCTGGCATTGAGTGGCACCACCAGTACTAGCTCGTACGTTAAACAACTTTCGGGTGCGCAAAATAAATAAAATATTCTTGTTAAATACTGCGTTATCAACTTATAAGCGTATGCAAAATTAGCCCTCAGTAGCTTAGGTTTGTTGTGCGGCGATTTCTTCTGATATATAACCGAATTATGCAAATTTATTAAGCTAAAAAACTTTTTTGAATACATAAATTTTTTTTTAAAAAACGACAATTATAATTAAGAATCGGAAAGAAAAATTTCTACTTATATTTCCATGGAGCATCATATAGTATTTTTTTTAATATAAAATTGCTCAACCTTTACAAAGTTGTTCGGCATATTGCATCCGCCATCTTGAATTTTCAAAAAGGCTGAATTAAATTTAAATGTCTACGGTTATACAAATAATTTTAGCCCTGACAGAATTTTTTTTGTGGCAAAAATTTGGAACACTAGAAAATCCCTTATAAATCCGTTCATTTTCAAAAATTGTAGCCGCCATTTTGAATCGGCCATTTTTAATTTAGCAAATTTCATCCCAAATTCGTAAACAGCAACCAAAACAATTCCCGTAAACTAAATTTGTTACAAATAGTTCGATTTAAAAAAATTTGGCCAACATATTGGAGGTTTGACAGTCATATTGGATCCGCCCTGTTACAATTTGTTGAGCTACAACATAACCTTAATATAAGCATCTGTCTTATGTAATTTAGGACAAAAAAGGACATTAGTTGTTGCAGATTCTTCTTTTTACAACCTTTTTTTTGCTGGAAAATTGATTTTTTCAAGCTTTTGGCCACCATATTGCATCCACCATCTTGAATTTTCAAAAAGGCCCAATTAGTTTTAAAAGTCTACGGTTATACAAATAATTTGAGCTCTAGCAGAAATTTTTTGGTGGCCAAAACTTGGAGCACTGCAAACCTGGTATGAATCCGTTTATTTCCAAAAATTGTAGCCGCCATTTTAAATCCACCATTTTGAGTTTGGCAAATCTTATCCCATATTCGTGAACAGCAACCCAAAAAACCCCCGTAAACTAAATTTGTTACAAATCGATGGATTTGAAAAAATTTGGCCACCATATTGGTGGTTTGACCGTCATATTGGATCTGCCCTGTTAAAATTTGTTGAGCTACTACATGACCTCATTACAGGCATCTGTTTTACGTAATTTAAGACAAAAAAGGACCTCAGTTGTTGCAGATTCCTATTTTTGCAACCTTTTTTTGTTGGAAAATCGATTTTTTAAATTTTTTGGCCGCCATATTGCATCCGCCATCTTGAATTTTCAAAAAGGCCCAATTGATTTTAAAAGTCTACGGTTATACAAATAATTTTAGCTCCGAGGGAATTTTTTTGGCCGCTCCATATTTTAGCCATTTAGACCGATTAAAGGAGTCGATTTAAGGGGTGTTTCGAAAAAAAAATGCCAACCGAGATGTTTTGACGAATTTGGGTTTCTCTCAGTACGTGTTGATATTGTACCTAAAATCCAACAGCTGGAATATGGCCATTTTTTTTTATCAGCTGCGAAAGTTGCGAAATCACACAAACTTGCCATTATATATTTTTCTAGACATTTTATTAAAAAATGTTTCAGATAGAACTTGTAGGTATTAAAAAAATACACA
>JAPYYV010036522.1:0-12576 GCA_030522625.1 Copidosoma aretas | reverse complement strand
CCCCCCCCCCCCCCCACGAATCGCCACGTCGCAGGAGCACGGGGTGGTGATAAACCACGCGTACGGCAGCAACAAGGACATAAGCGTCTACACGTCCGTCAACCTCCAGCCCCACCAGATCTTCATAGTGGGCAAGGTGCCGCGGAAGAACCACGCCCTGGCCACGGTCCTGCACGACGGCTACGCGGCCCACCTGAGCGCCCTGCAGGCCCACGGCGGCTCGAGGCCCGCCCAGGGCAACGCCCGCATGGTCATACCCAGGGGCCATTTCGGCCTGCCCGGCCAGAACGCCTCGCTGCGGCGCAGAAGGTGAGGATTCCCGCGGGAAGGGGGGGCGGGATGATGATGATGATGATGATGATGATGATGATGATGCGGGTGCGTACGGTCAGCGATATGTCCGCCCTCGGATGGCTTTTTTTTTCGTCACCGCAGGTAGCTCCCCTTGTCCCTTGTTCGTGTGCCTATCTTTGCTCGGTTTTTGTGTTCGTCGTCGCCGTCGTCTCGTGTGATGTCCGCTTTTACTTTTCGCATCCCTGATGGACGCGGGTGATCCGGGTGTAAGGGTGTTGTCGCGGGATTCCGTTGCGTGATGAAATTTCGTCTTTTTTGAAATCGACGAAGAGCAATAATTTCGTTAAAGTAGATGCGAATCCCTCTTGTGACGAGAACACGTGATTTCATCGCGTAACGAAATCGTGGGATCAAGCAACGTAATTCTTTGTATTGCCCCAGTTATATTGCCCCTACCGTACTTTTGTTCATTTTCATCCTGAATTTTTTTATTAATTTTTTTATTTTTATGCTTGCTCGTGCTGTATTTTTTTTTTTTACGTACATGCGTCAAATACATGTGCATCGATGTATTGTGTACGATGCTCGAGGACTTTTGTTTCGACGTGAGCCCTACCTGCTCCGAAATATTCGTCGTTCCGACCTGTTTTTGCGATTTCCAGCTCGACCGTTTCAAGGGTTTTTGCTACGAATTTTTTTTATATGCCGTCATTTTTTCATCAAGAAATGATATTTTGGTTATTTCTGATGGGTAGAGCGGAGAAATGAAATGGGAAAAAAGTAATACATAGTTTTTGTTTAGGCCGATCCAGGGCCATTTACCTGCTCATAGATACAATAGTAATGAGATAGATTGTTTGGAAAATATGTTTTTTCATATGGTGCATTTGAATTTGATCAAAAGACCGTGAACTTGGCGATTCGGTCAGTCATTACTTACAGTACACTATAATAAACGAGCTCTAAACAACCTGCGTGTACTTAAGCTTGCGTTCGAACGTTTCGCCGATTCACGAGTCCGCAGATGAAAAAAATATGAAACAAAAGGATTATCATGATGGAGCCCGTTGAAGAGTGATTTATAAGTTAGTGTGCGTGTGTCTGTCGGGCCTCGGCTGTGTTCCAGTAACGAACCAGCGGTCAACTCACCGGTGCGCAGCAGTGTGTACTTAAAAGGAAAGCCTTCCTTAGTCACATCTAACACACGCCTATTATCTACGCACAATTAACTTACTCACATTGGTAACTATTCTCTCTCGTATCTTCTTTCCTTTCTATATCTTTGCTAATCTTTTTTTAATTTTTTTTAGTTTGTTCATACCACCAAACCTTATTATTATTATTATATCCCTCTGTTGAGTAGCACCATGATTAAATAATTAATAGTATATTCAATTGAATGCGACAAGTATAAACCATAATTATGTGCTTATCATATCTGGTAGATAGATTGTCTCACGAGTCTAATGAATTTTAAAACGATTGTTTGTTTTTTACCATTGATTAGTATGTAAACATAACACGTTTTTATAGGATTTGCCCATCGTTTTGTTTCGTTAACAACCCTGGTAGCACAGTTTTGCGCAATAAAATTGCATACAAGGTTTACATCTACAAATTTTTGGCATATACTTTCGATGGATATTACACCTGAGCGCGACAGCTTCTTATGTAAGCCATGTCCAAATCTTTCGTTTGGTCGCTTTTTTTTTACTACTGCTACTATTATTATTATAAATATTATTTTCAATTTTCATTTTTTCGAACTTGTAACGAACCCAACGGCATACTGTTGAGCTAATATCGCTCAAATCTTATGATAAAAAAAAACGGGCACCAATCAGAGTTAGAAGTGATGAAATAAAGAAAGCATATTATGTCTTATTTTATAATCGTAAATGTTTTCAGAATGTGTAATAAGAAATCTATTAACAGCTCGTAGACGGACTTATTACCTGGTCGTTTACAGCGCCAATTATAAATTACGTAAATCATGAAATGATACACCTCCTAAAATAAGATCTTTTATCGATAATTTAAATTTATAAAACATATTAATTCCACTTACGTTCCAATATGCTTGATAATTAATTTTTATAGTGTTTTTCCTATCCTATCCAATGTCCTTTAATCCTACAGTTATTTGCGACAATTCATAAATGTAGTTCAATTCAAGTAACAGCGCTACATTATGCTTATCTTTATTTTCATATGTTTTATATGCATGTTTTTATAATTCTGTTATTACGAACTTTCATTATTTATCCAAGCACCTTGTCCTTTACTCCTCAAACATAAATATTACTCTAAATTTACACATAATTGTGAACGAAAAATTGATTCCGTGTGAAAACAGTCATTCTAATTTATATTTTTGTTTGCCTTAAAAAATTTTTTAAATACAATAGTTACAAAGCTTCATTAAACTCGTAATAACTGTAAAAACACGAAATAGCGAAAAAAAGTAAAAGTATAATAAACGTATGCAAAATATTCAATAAGATATTTAAAAGAGTCTTATTTAGAAAAATTTTATTGGTGCTTAAGAAAGGTTGTATGAAATCAATCAAAGTCTTACAATATTTTTTATGATGCATAACTCTTACAAAATAATTTTTGGGTAAAAAAAAAATAATTGTTTTACAAGAGCTAACTTGATCATTTTAAAATAAATATCATTTCCTGCATAAACAAACCATATAAAATTTATTTATTTTCACTTTTATTGTTACTTAAAGCAAATTTAATTAATTTTATTCTACGTCCAACAAATAAAACATACATCAATCCAAATTACAAAGTATGAATCACATTAGCCATACACTTGCGCAAAAAGCTGTATTATCTGTCAAGTTTACTGCAAATGCACTATCTATTTTCGGATTTAGCAAGACTTGCGTTAGAATATATCGCACTTATAATTTGTTGCAAGTTTACCGTAAATTTGTCTTAATTAGACTTTAAAACCTGAATTGTTCAATCTACCGCTAAAAGTGGATGCATAAATCTGTCACAAGTCTACAGCGAATCTGAAGATACAGAAATACGAAATATCAATAAATTTTAACAATGGAAGAAACTTTGCGCAAGAATTGCGAAAACGGTAGCTACCAGGGAATTATTCTTTTTTGCAACCAGAAAATTTTTTATTTGCTGCTTCTTTTTTTTGCAAAGTATATTGCACTCACATACTCAAACGAAGCCTGATAAAATACAAAATTTGATGAATACAATCAAATCGACCAGCTGTCTTGGATCAACAAAAATATCGATCGTTATGAAGCATGTCGATAAACGTAGAAAAGTATTATTACTTAATAAAATTCGTAAAAACTAGTCCCTGATAAGTAACTGCATGGTTCCATGGACAACCACTTAATGTATACTCTTCAAATTCCTACGTGACATAGTTGACGTGAACATTATTAGCTACTGTAGTGCGAGACAGTCCATATACATCTCTTCCTTCTCCATAATGTTTTGATTGTTCACAAGTATACATGCACCCCCACATGAAACTATAGTGACATCGTTCATTAGTGAAAAAGATCAGTTTAGTGAAAATAGAGAAGAAAGTACCTGTTAGTGTAAACTGTTAGTGTTATACCCTACGCACACAAAAAAGCCCGTAGACGAAAGCAATAACAAAATGTGTGGCTTCTTGAAAAAAACAAAAAAAAAAAAAAAAAAAAAGAAAAAAAAAAAAAAAAAAAAAAAAAAAAAAAAAAAAAAAAAAAAGACAAAAAGACTATTATGTGTAAATTAAAATATAATAACGACGGAAAATGAAAAAAAAGAAAAAAAAAAAAAAAAGAGAGAAAGAGACTACCGCTACTATGCTACGCTGTGTACCTGTGTGTATCTTCTTAAAACTCTCGTTAAAAAGAAAAGAAAACCAGAACGAGCAATCCTCTAACGACATAATATCGTCCAGGATTCCTCTCTGTGTCGTGGCCTATTGATATTGCTCTTACCGCTACTACCACTACTACTACTACTACTACTACTACTACTACTACTACTACTACTACTACTACTACTACTACTACTACTACTACTCTACTACTGCTCTACTACTGCTACTGCTACTGCTACTGCTATAAAACACACGCGACCTGCAATAACGAGTCGCAATTTACCCACCCAAAGTCGATTACTTTCCTGGGACGCACGAGTTCTGCTCTCCCTTTAGCGACCAAGGTAATTTTTCAAAATAAGGGCGAGTCCTCGGATGTCTTTTATCATGGCTGTCGTTTATACGTTATTGCATACTTATTATACCTAAGGACGAATGTTTTAATCGATGTTTTTTTTTTTCTCACTGTTAGCCGTGTTTTTTCATCGAAACTTTTCCAGCTGGCTCATGACGGTTTGTCGTTTTTACCTGTATTCTATTTTTGCTAGTGCTGAGAAATACAAACGTCCAAGAAATAGAACTTATTTCGGTTTACGATTGAAATGTTAAAAGTGAAATAATGAAATTAAATGGTGCCGAGAGAAACGTACAATGAATTTTTTCGCGACGCGAAAATTTAGTGTTAGAGTCAAGTCACAAGTGATGTCTATCAGGACAGCACAAACGAAATGAAGGCTCATAATAAGTACACAATAGAGTTGATAAAACTATTTTTCGTTAGTTTTTAGCCACATAATCGTTGCACGATGCTTTTACGTGTATGGATGTGAATGCTGTCTGCGTTCAAAGTTTCTGTAGTCGATCATTTTCGTCAGTTTTCCAATATGAGAGACCTTGAGTAACGTGTAAAATGTCATACGGAAATCATGTAATTAAGTTTTTGTTTACGAATCTATACATCAAGAAAGTAAGTAATTGACTAATGGGATATTGGCCTTTTGTGGTGTGTCACAACTGCAAGTATGGAAATTGAAAGAAATTAAAAAACAGTGATGGATTAAAATATGAAAAATTAAAAGCAACGATTGGTCCCTATTGACCTTTTTTTTGTTTTTTGTTTTTTTTCTTATTACATATTAGCCGAATTTAGAGATTGAGAGACGCTACATAGGTTGATTCCCGAGTATTTAAACATTGAAAAGTTTTTATAATAGTTAAGTGAGTAGGCGAGTCATTGAAGTTACAGTTACAATCGACATCCACGGAATGTTTCTGCTATCGTACATGAACAATATAGTCTTTTTTTCTACCATTCCCCAAATCTTGAAGAATTGTATACTCTACATTCTCTTTGAATTAATTTCAAGACGGTTATACTTTTCGTAAAACAGCAAAAGCTTTCCATTTCTCAAAACACTGCGGCTGATTTTATTTTTGCTTTGCGTTGTCGTGTGCCATATAAGATACCATCAGCTATTATTATTTCGTATCGGCCACGCAGAATTCACTTTGTGGCGCTGTTAATGATTTGCATGTCATTTAAATGTCCTACGTGTTTCATTTGGATGTCCCTGTAGTCGTTGGATATCACGTATTTCTGTGTACTCGAAAGAAAAACGCAAGCTCGCCGTAATGTTGATATTTTACGCGACACCCATCCACATTATTATGCACCTCCCACCGCTGCTATACTCGCACATCGCAAGCACATGTTAATGAGCTTCCGTTCTATAACATAATATAAACTCTACACCTCCTATACATGGACTATAATTAATCCGAACCTGATAGCTTTCTCATTGCTTTAGCTGTACTGCTCAATACTTATACATATCAATTCTATGGTCTGTCGCTTTCCGCTATATTCACTAATTACTTAATTTTTCCATTTTTGTTGGAAATATTCAACTGTACTTCCATGAAGGAGTTTCATCATAATTTGGGTTTAAAAATAAAAAATTCGGTTGAATATTTTCAACAGTACCTCTATATGACATTTTCAATTATTTTCCGTACACACATACACAATACACACACAAAAAAACAATAATAACGTATGCATTATTTATACTGGTTGTTGATTGACAATGATTGTTTGCATACAAAATATTGAAGATGTCAAATATTTCTGCGTACAATTGATTGTGAAATACAGGATTATTTCTTGATTTTTGGCGCAGGCGAAATCTAGATGCTGTTAAATTAATTCACAAGCAGTGTCTGACAACAATTTAAAAGCATCATGGTTTTCAAACTTATTATTGAATTATGATTATAGCTTTTGAGGTCATGACTTTGATGATTTTTCAGTGTTTCAAGCCAAATCAAGCACCGCTGCTTGTTCATGTCGCACAATGGTTAATGAATCAATATGTTGTTTATATTTTATTTATATTACTCACAAATAAAATGTTGAATGTCCATTATTTTCTTTCACACGAAATTTTAAAAATGATATCAATGAAGTTTAAAAAAATATTTTGCAATATGTATGAAATAAACTGAGAGATAGTGACACAGTTTGGCTGACTTCTGACAATCTGTATAGTTATAGATTGATTTTTCGGCTGTGTAAGATCCTTAAAAAAGTTGAACATCCTGTATGACTGTCGACATCTAAAATGTAACTGAAAAAATAATTCTTGAGAATTAAATTTACCCATCGACTCGAAATATATTGAAAAATAAGCAATTCTGATGTATGTCATATTATACACATTATATAAATATTATTTTACCTACCATAGCCACAAGGAAGCTCACGTTTCCTATAATTTTAACAATTTTAACAGTAAGTGTCGTTCCAACTTTATCGTTATTTCGGATAAAAATTACTGCATGTAGTTCTTTTCTCATCGTACGTACACGCAAATTGACAGAAATGAAATAATTGTCAGCCGAAAATTATCACTGTTTCTCCGTCTATTATTGTCTAAACAATACACTGTGTGTATCAATAAGTGTCTATTTTTATATATTCATTATGTATACAAATAAAAGTATTTCACGAGTTTACGAATCTTTGTTTGTATTGACGATCGACGAGTCTATAATACACACTTATACAACTACGGAAATTTTTCATTGAATATCAATCCGTCAGAATTTAACAGACATCTGATACATTGTAACAAAAATCTCGAGCATGCAAGGTGTGCATAGGAATATATATAAACTAGAAATATACATATAGACATACCTATACGCTTAAAACTTGGACACGAAAAACATCGATTCGTCATTTTTCCACTATTAATGCGCAAAAGCAAAAATTAGACTCTAAACCATCCTAACGGGGAATAGCCCCATAGAGTAGTGCGTTTGACTGCAGAGCTTACTCGGCGGCTGAGCAAAAAAACAACAACAAACACCCCGCTCGTGGAGTACTTGATGTGCCTTGCGTGTTATTCGTACTTGAGACGAAAACAAAAAGAATAAAAAAAAAAAAAAAAAAAAAAAAAAAAAAAAAAAAAAAAAAAAAAAACAATATCTTAGTTCTATGGAAATTTTTTTTTTGTTCTGTCTCAAAAGCAGCATGCGACGTACACGCAACACACACACACCCCTACACCCACAGGTGTTCAAACTAATCGCCCGATCGCTTCCCCGCAGGTCGTTGACGAAGCGCGCGGTGACGCAGCCGGTCGAGGAGAAGAGTCCGCTCGAGCGCAGCACCAGCGTGGGCCCACCGACGACGACGACGGAGCCCCATCAGGAATCGCCGCCGGGCAGGTCCGTCGTGCCGGACAAGTTATGACGGTTCGCCCGCTGTCGCTCGCTATTCGAGCCACGGCGGTAGAACGGATTGTCATTTTTGCTTAATGGAGCCACGGCGGTAGAACGGTTTTTCTTTTTTGCTTAATGCCCCCCCCCCCCCCCCCCCTTCGCCAACTATTTTGACGAGTTTTATTGTTGCTGGTACTATTTTCATATCGTTTCGATACGGTGCAGAGATGCTTGAAAGGTGCAACTTGTCCGAGTTCCTTATTATATTCTTCCACCGTTATTTCATTGTAATATCGTCATCTCGGTCTTCGAGGCGTCCTTCCCCCCTTTTTTTTCTTCTCGACACATAATATACATACACAGTGTATGCTCTGACTGAGCTCGAAATCTTCGATGCAAGTGAGCGAGTGTACACGTTATTATTATTATTATTATTATTATTATTATTATTATTATTATTATTATTAGTACATACATACACGTTGTATGAACGGTGATCCATGTACATTTATAAATATATTTACTGTTCTATTGAAAATAGGCCGTATTCGTTGTGTGGCTTCGACGTCGTAGAATCTATACCCATATAAGTGTGTGGTAGCTCGTTGTTGAAAAGGAAAAATAAAAAAAATAATAA
Source organism: Copidosoma aretas (assembly GCA_030522625.1). Taxonomy (NCBI): domain Eukaryota; kingdom Metazoa; phylum Arthropoda; class Insecta; order Hymenoptera; family Encyrtidae; genus Copidosoma; species Copidosoma aretas. The sequence continues at coordinate 4,063 of JAPYYV010036522.1, read as the reverse complement.
TCATAATGTGTAACGATCGAAACATTTGAATACAGACTTGAGTACGGTTCCGACACCGGAGAGCTTTAAAAATTAGTATGCCTATTGTTTAATTAATTCACAAGAATCCGATGAAAATTTCATGCGTAATTATGGTTTATCGTATCAATGCGCTCGATAACAATTATACGCCCTCTTTTGTATACCTCCAACACGATTAATCCAGCGTAAAAGCCAAATTCGACTTTTACTCTGTTTTTTGCATGCGTCGAAAGAAATGTGACTTCATTTGACAGAGTTTTACTTGCGAGCTTGTAAGCCTTTGCGATTCCAAGGTATTCCTACGACGTACGAGTTTCTGAAGGAAAATGTAAATCAACACGGTTGCCGCTGCTAAAATATATTTTTCGTCGCGAATCAGTGTTGTCCGAGAGATACGTGGAAGAAACGTTGTGCCAAATATCTGTCGAACAAATAAATGTTTCCATACTTATGATAAATGTGAAACGTAAAACTATACAGTTTTATTTACGACTTAATGATAAAACTGGTGAAACTACTTGTAAAAGATGAAAACCTATTCATTTTGCTGACAAAAATATTTTTATCGAGGAACATTTTTTTATTGCTAAAATTTAATACTCTGAAACATAGCAAAAACATAATTAATGTACATTGTAAGAACTTTATAATTTTTAATCATCACATGTTTCTAAAACATAAAAAAAACCTTAGCTTATCAACTACTGTATTGACGGATTCACTGTATAGAAATCATGTACAACTCGAACATCCTTTGAAAGACTATACAAACCCGGAAAAATCCTGATAGGATTTTGTAAATAATGAAAAGTAAGTTATAAAATGTACTTTAAGAATTATACCTCGTGAGCAAAAACTGTAAAGAAGAGAACTAAAAGTCACACTGCAAAAATGATTTGCTGTAGTCGAGAAAAATTTATTTTTTATACGTGGACTATACAGCGTTTTCTGAAAATGTTGCCGAGAAAAATCGAGACGGAAAAAACTACTGTAGCGAATTTTGATCCAATACGTACTTTTCAAGATTTTATCAACTCAAAATCAATGAAAACCATTAAAAATCATTATTGCACTCTGCGACTGAACAAATATTCATTTTTAATAGACAATATCTTGGAAAGTATGCATCAGCTTAAATTTTCTGATGGCATAGTTTTTCGTTTGTCCTGATCAACTTATTCCTTCAGTATAGTTTTCCAGTAACACTTTTAGGACACTCTGTACATGCGCTTTGTTGATCGTGTCCGTGAAAGCAGTGCCTCGGTTGATTTACAATTGTTATCGAAAATGTGCAAAATAAATATCGATGTTTTCACGTCAACATATGAACAATCAAAGTAATGAAGTACATGTGATTGTGGCGAATTTTTTTAGGCATTCCTCTAGCAATCCTTACTTCCTAAATAGAATCTTTTGACAGGAAAAACAAACCAGACAACGCTGTTTAATATTTCTATTAAACGCTGTACGCTGAGTAATATTTATAAATGTATAAACCAGCAGAAGCGGAATAACATGAAAATAAGTACATAATGATAGCTTATAAGATTTAATTATGATTTACATAAGCATACCTTGACGTTGTTACCTGAAAAAAATGTAATTTAAAGAAAAAAAAAAAAAAGAAAAAAAAATGATTCTTCCTATTTCCTCCTATCTCGTTGTTGCTGACGCGGAGTAATGTATCATCAACTATAAAATTGGGGCTGATACGTTGCATACCTCAACGTGAAGGGGATTATTAAATAACTAATGATTCATGTCACTGCAGCAGTGCATAACGTGTGTGTGATACATATATTATATGTATTGTATAGCTTCGTCAATGGATATTAACACGATCTCTAATCATTTGACTTATTCTAAATGCGGCTCCCTGTTATTTTATATTTTGAATTTCTTAATTTATGTGTTTATGAGGTGATTGCGTCAAAAAAATTTAAGGGTCCTTAAAAAAATTATATTTTTTGGTCAAATATATTTTTATTTTATCACCATCAATCAACCATCATATAATTTTAATTTATTAAGGATAGTTTTTCCTTAACTTAATTCTTAATACCTATACAAACTAATAACATTTGATATTCCAAAAAAAAAATACTTGAGGAATTTTATCAGTTCCAATCCACGTATTTTTCCTGATTCAAGCCGGTTGATTTACAAGTATATTTGGAGAAAAAACTACACTTTATGTTAATCATCGGATGATAATTAAAATGTTTCCATTTCAAGGAAGGTTATTTTCTTATTTAAATATGTTTATATGTATGAAAAAAAAAGAATATAATTCAAACTACAATGATTATATTTCATTCAACCAAAAGTATAGATATAATTTTTATAAAAACCATTGAATTTTGGGAACAAATCACCTTGATACATTTACTTTGCTCATGTCGATCATATCGAGTAAAAAGAAAAACAAGAATCACATGTGGACGAATGATATTCCTCCCGCATTTTCAGAAGGTTCAACTCGAAAAGCTCATTTCTGTCATATCGTCAAGTTAAAAAGAAAAAAAATGTCTCTTACATTAAGTAAAAGGCAAAAAATCTAGCTGGTATTTCTGATAATGTTGGTACAAAAGTTACAATCAATATCACTGCTTGGCAAACATGAAAAGTTAGTTCAAGAGAAAAAATAGAGACTGCAGTAAACGCCAGTTTGTAAAAAAGTATGTAATTAGGTGTGATAAACGAAATGCGTGAGAAAAAATGATAAAAGTGGAAATCATTGTAACGTGCAGATAACGAAAATAATATGGTGCAGACTATTGAAAAAGTTCAAACAGGTGTATAAAAAAAGAAAAAAAAGATTATAAATAACATAGATATTGCACTAGGGGTTACTGTATAACACACTCTCTTTCTCACACACACACACATACGTACACTTACCTTTAATTTTGGTAGAGCTAATGTATGAGAAATGTAATAAAAATAAATCCATCCGTTTCCAATGGTTTTTATTCCAAAGCTAGCTAGTAAACCGCTGTTCGATTTACTCCAGATAAGAAGTACAAGACACACTATACTAATAATATAATATACATACGAAAAGTAAAAAAATGCGCTCCGAACTTTACGTATTTTTTGGATTTTACAATAAAATATTCGAAAAGCTCGCGATACCAAAGAATCGATGGATAATCTAAAAACAAAAAAAGAAGAAAATAAGAAATTATAATGACTTAAAAAAAAAGTTGCATAATTGACTGTTTGTATATTGTTGTAATACGACGCGAAAGTAGTCCACACAATTATTATTCAGACACCCAAATATCTAAAAGATAGATAAATTATATATTTGCATAATATATTACGGTGCGGAAGTCCTCCCTTACATTATAAAAAAATTGGGTGTGCGAATGAAATAAAGTATTTTAAGTTGATGGATATATGACGTATGCACATTTAGGGATGGCGTCCGTTGTGATTGTGAAAAATTTGAAGGAGAAAAATAAATGAATATTTTTATTAGTGACTACTTAAACGGATGATGATGAACGGAAAAAGGGTAAGGGCATTATAATAATAATAATTATAACAGCAACTGTTGACGTTTTGACCAGAATAATTTGTTTGTGTCCTTGTTAGCCTCACCTTATATGTGCGTTCGATGAATCGCTAATCGAAAATTAAATGTATTTGTTAAAAAAATGCAAAAAAAAACAAAAGAAAAAGAAACGGACACGTGCTGACAAATCTTGTTAAATAAAAACTAAATAATTTAAGTACGAATGACGTGTAAGTCTGTGTAACACTGAATTATCAATCTTTGAAAATAAAGCTGAACAATAAAATATTTTGTATTTTATTTACGTGAAATCCCCTATTTTCCCAACAAAAATTAGTTTATTCTCTTTTTTTCTAAATTCTGCGCACTTTTTCGAATCGCACTGGGGGGGTTTTCATTAATTAATTGTTTTCAATCAAACTAATATATATATATATATTTTTTTTTATATTATAGTGCTATACGTCCGGCTCCTTATGAGAAGGGCACTACTCAGGGCACTTAGCACTTGGGAGAGGGAAG